>NW_011627341.1:68574-100933 GCF_000204515.1 Acromyrmex echinatior | reverse complement strand
GTGTACATTATTGTAGTCTTTTCTGTGATTTTAAACACACACATACATAAAAAAAAAAAAATATATATATATATATATATATATATATATAATCATAGTAAAAAAACATGTTTATATACATACTTTATTGTGATTATAAGTACAATTCGCGCTTACTGCTTATGCCTTATATTTTTCTGAATGGTAACATTATAAAATACGTATACAAACAGCATTTTAAAAAATGATGATCACTAAGAATCAATGACAATATCGATTGGACACTACGAATTCCGAACAAACCAATATATTTATACATATGTAAAGAATTTATCTTCACTATAGAATTTGGAATTAAATCAAGTTATAGATTTATGTTATATACATACACATTTTTTTTAAACTTCAATCTCTAGGATTGTCTCCTTTATCTATGTGTATATATTTTGTAATAATTATTAGCTAAACAGACGTATTTTTCTTTAAATAATCAAGTTTCCATTACCATTACGACAATGCAAAACTCTGCTTTGTTTTATGGACATTTTTATTCTTTTTCCCATTTCTTTCTTAAAATCACTATACAGTTTATATCTGACGAAGGAAAGTTTAAGAAACTATTAACTTACATTCATTGGAAGATATTTTTTTCGTTTTCTATTTTTTTTATCACATAGTATTTTTAAGTAAAACAAAGTTTGAAAGCGATTAAATTTTATAGATTCGTATTTTTATTTGTAAAGCATTAATTATTGAGTTCTGATGAAATGATTTAATTTTCACATATAATACAGTTTATAATGTGATGAAAAAAAGATGTCATAGACATAAAGTGCAATGATGAATCATTTTTTAGCTATAGCGTATCAAAAGTACTTTATGAGTACAAGTTTTATACCATAACTCAAAAATTATTGAGCCTTGTGTCTATGATATCTTTCGTTTATCACATTATAAAAGTCTTCTATGTGAAAACTAACTTATTTAACCAAGACTTAATTTTTCATATAATTAATATGGAGTCCTTGTATATAGATGTATATAATTTCTTTCTCTTATATGTAATAAAAAAATTATATAAATAATTTACCAAAATTATTAAAAAAAAATCATGAAAAGTATAAAGAAGGTATACATAGGAATATAATGCCTTCAGCAACATGAAATTCTCTATGTAAATATATAGTATTTTTCTGTGTGTAAACTTAAATTGGGATATATATATATACATATATATATACCATATGTAAAAAAAATATATACACTTTTAAATATGTATATGTATACATATATTTTTTCTTACACTATTGGATTGAGCGTTGAAATTTAACGCAAGTCCTTAATCGTTCTCTGAGCCCAATTTCTAAATTTATGAAAATATTATTAATTTTTTTCTTTCCCTTCGATTTTACGAAATTTAGTTTAGTAGAAATAGCAGCATGAGCCGTACTATTTATTCTTTATCACCTGATTGCTTCGATCGATTCTTCTTTCCGTACATATCGTAATACCCAACTGTATAAAATCTTAATTTAATATAACATCTTGTTTCAATGCTTTGATTCTATCATAGTGAAACGGCGTTCAATTCGAAACAAATCGTTATCGTAAGAATATCAATCTGATAATGCAATCTGAGTGCTTATAAATATGAAAATCTATGCAAATGTATAAAATCAATAATGTGGAATTTTGTACAATCTTCGATGAGTTGCATACAACGATTCATGAATCTTAGTCCAAGTTAAATTTAAGTGTTTGTGTGGGATCGATTTATGCATAATGATAAAAGCTATTGATATTATAATAATACAAAGTATCTATGGTATTGTTTCGAAGCATCGTTATTTAATTTCCTTTTAATTTCTCTTTTCAACACAAAGTTACTTTTCCACTTGTAGCCAGCATGATCTACGTATTGTAAGAGTTCGCTATAGAAATACACCTGCTCTTGCTTGCTACTATTTTCCTTTTTATATGTAGTGCCTAAAAATAATAAGAAATAATAATTAATAAGTAACTAATTTATATTATAAATTAAAAAAATAAGCTATAATGGATTATCCTTGAAATTTAGAGAAGGATTTGTGTTTAATTATGATAATTTTTTATTAATGATATTAAATCCTCTGAGATAAATTATATATTTTTCTTCCCGCAAATTTAAATACATTTTAGAAATGCTATAATTATTTCATCTATCTTTAAAATTTGCATATAATTTTTCAAAAATCTTTAAAAAATTTCCTGTAGCTCTTGATGAGCCTGTTTATAAAAAAAATTATTTTTTTTTATACTACTCTAATCGAAATCTCCGGTATTTCCGCGATTAATTCACTTTTTTTTGCTCTAAAAGAGAGAGAAATAAAAATAATCAAGAAATAGGAAATTTTTTAAAAATCGCAACTTCAAAGTGTCTGTATGCGAGATATTCTTGTAGGCTTCTTTTTCTCTATACACACAATATGTCGCTTAATAATTATATATAATAATTAACTGTTGGACACACAAGAGCCTTAGAGAAAATATTAAGTTCGTAGAAGAGAAAAACTATGTTGTAAAGCTCGAGAAGAGGGACACTGCCACGTGTGATAGACGAAGACATAGCGGAGAAAGCGATATTTTCTATTTGCGTCAGTTATGCTTGAAAGACTATTATTCGCGAAGATACAAGTCTTTGCTATTAGCGAATAGTGAGGAGTATGTGTAGTAACTAGCCTAGGGAGATAAGCGATTATGTTTACGAATCGTTTTGATTACATAAACATGGCCTTATCCGAAATTATTAATGATTTCGATTAATTTTTATGTATGTTACTCTCGAACACGATGTGAATTTTTTATAGAACAAATATTAACTCAGGAACTTTGCATCGGATTAAATTAAAATGCGATCGATATATATTACGCTCAGAATATATTTTCTAAGAGTGTATGCTATATTTACGTATGTGCACACATGTATACAACATTGTTTAAGAAATGTATAGTATATAACGTGCAAAGAAATGGTATTATATCGGAATCGTGAATGTCACTGTTAATTATTATATTGTCACGATTACCATCGCTGTTTTCACACGCGCAAACGACTGATTTGTGAAATGCAGAGGATCTATGATTAAGAGTTTAGTTGATAATTTCATTCAATAATATAGTGGATATTTTATGTATAGTTATATAATCTTTTCTTCCCGTGTGAACTCAAATACGCTTTGTCAAGTGCAACATATTATTGTTGCTGTCTTTGAAATTTGTAATAGGTATATATGTATTATATGTATATATAGGATTTAGATTAAATTAAAATGTGAATGCGAATCTTATAAACTCACAGGGCTTAATAAGTTTTTTTGTATACACACACGCACACGCACACACACCTATATATGTGTATGTGTGTGTGTGTGTGTATATATACATAAAAACTTATTAAGCCCTGTGAGTTTATAAGACTCGCATTCACATTTTAATTTAATCTAAATCCTTATCTTAATCCTTAACTTTTGTGTAGAATCTAAATTATTGGGAGAAGGCTTCGAGATAATAGTAAAAAAATATAACTTTTAAAAATACACATTGCAAAAGATTAACGGAAAGATAATGAACAATTTTATACTTTCATATATTGGAAAAAATCATTGTCTCCAAAGTTTATGATTAGTCATTAGTAAAAGCCTCAGTTCTTACTCAAATTGTAAAAACTGTAAAAAAGAAGTCTTCTTAGTTCTTTTGTGGATATTTTTAAAACATTTTTTGCCATCTTTACTTAATTCAGCTTTACTCTAATGCCTAAATTAATTTAATTTACTATATATTACTACTAATTACATTTCTGTCTGTATTTTATCACTTATTCTAAACTTATCATTTGCTATGTACTTCTGTTTTCTTTTATATATATATAATATTTTCCTTTCTAAATCTCCTCTTTTCTATGCAAACTTGCCTCGTCATCGCTACTTTTGTCATCCCTTTCCTCGTGAACTATAATACATATATATGTTAAATATTTTTCTGATATTCATGTTATATTTAACTTGTGGTAACTATCGAAGCTTACACGGGACGAAATTACTTCTAGACATATGTATTTTTAAATGCGGTTATTCTCATCGTGTTTATATAGGTCAAATGAAAAATTCCGTTTTCGGAATATGATATTTTATAACGCCTATGCCGTGTTGAGAATTTTTCGAAAGAAATCTCTCATATAGAATATTATTCTCAGGAAACTTTTCGCGCCTTTTCTCTTATTTATCATGTAAACTGAAGATTAATGTACTTAGTAATTTGATCTCCGTCAATTGTAACCCGATTTTTTTGCCAATACGACAATATATGTTAACGAAACTGTGCACGGTGATGAAAACGCAAAGAAATGGAACTGCGTAATCAAATTGTGCAATTATGATAGTAATTGAAAAGCAGTAATAGAAAGACAAAATAATTGCTAAGGTAAATCTCTAGTTTTTATATTCTGTGATCATAAGAAATTTAAGAGAAAAGCAGAAGAGTATATTATGTATATACATATATATATATTTATATAATACTTTACATGTCATTTATCTTTCTCGTTAATGAATTTTTGGCCTAGTTTATAGCTGATTTGTTTCTAGATGAAAATTCAACCATTTTTCTAGTGACATAATTTTTTTATTAGATTAATTTGTTTTAGCAAAAATTTTGTTTAAAATTAATTAAAGTATGTAGTGTATTGGAAAGTAAGTGATGATAGGAAATTTTTTTAAATAATAGAATAATTCGAAACTTGAGGAGGAGAAGATCTGTGATTGATAAGTAGCATAGAGAAAGAGTTAGAAAGAGAGAGAAAAAGAGATAGGCAGGGAGAGAGCATGCGAGATAGAAAGAGAGAGAGAGAGAGAGAGAGAGAGAGAGAGATAATACACATATACATATATGTATATATTAAAGATGTACACATGAAGTTTTCAGCACCGTAAAAATATTTTTGATAATATTAAAAATTTATACAATTTTTTAAAATAATTCTTGAGACTTTCCTTTGTCTTGATCCAGAGTAGCGAAATTATCTATTGTATTTTGTTTTAATAAAATAATCTAGTGTTTGGATTAATGGAATCATCGACGAATTAGTGTATATTGATGTTTTTAAGCTGTTGGTTGTTAATGAATGATACATCGATTTAAAGTCATCGAGTAATCGTCACGAGGAATCATCACAAGCTCGCGCGAAATGAGCAGCGGATACGGCAAAAATGAATTAAAAAATATAAATCTTAGGGTACAAGTACACCTCGCCAAAAAAAAAAATATATGTATGTATGTGTGTAACGTGAAAACTGCGTAAATTCTGTACACGATGTATATTTACCACTCGTCGCGTACGCTACCTGTCTTGGAGAGAGAGAGAGAGAAAGAGAGAGAGAAACGAAGTTGAAACACAGTTACTGAAATGTTTTGAAATATTTTAATTTTTAATTCAAATATGTTCATTTTTGATTGCTCGCAAATATTAGAACGAAAAATAAATGATTTTAGACAAGGAACTATACAGAATTATACAACAGGGATCGTACGCGTCGCGTGATCGATAAAAAAAGAAAAAAAAAGAAATATGAAAGTAACATAAATAAACGTAATGTGCAAATGAAACGTACCTTAGTGATTATTTTGTCTTCTTAATATCACACATATTATATGTACATATGCAGTACTGCCGCACACTGTATCGCTGCATTTATATATGTATATGTACATATATATATATATGTACATATATATGTGTATATATATATATATGTGTGTACACACACACACACACACACACACACATACACACACAATATACACATATATGTATTAACATCACTGCTCAGTATATTATGCGATCATATTTTTTGCGATGTCATTACATAAATCACGCACGAAACGAGTTCATCAAAAATCAATAAAATAAGATTAACGGACATTGCCCGTGTCATTCGTGCCTGTTGCTTGGTGAAGGGTACATCACGACTATTATTGCTACTATTATTGGGAGCAAAATTACCGTTATCACACGATTATACTTATCGCTGTTGTAATGTTAATATAGTACGTTGTTAATGTTTTGAGACATGTATGTGTGCGTGCGTGCCCTTATGAACGCAAATATGAGCATACGTTTGCATGATTTACACTTTTTTTGCATTTGAATATATATTTGCATGCGTAGAATTTGCAAATAAATGCTTTTGCTAGATTGCGTACCTTGAAAGTCTCATTCTATTGCCGGCTTACATAATCGAAGAAAAAACCAGAAGCTGGAAACTAATTCATCGTAGAAATCTCAGTAGAATACTTCTTCTTTTTTCCCACTGCAAATTAATTTGTTAGTTATATATCAGTATGTGCAAACTTTTTCACCCACACACTAAACTTAATCTAAGATAATTGATTTTTCATGATCTATATTCGTTCCCATATCAATCTATCTTCAAATTCTTATGGAGAAGAATGTTAGAAGATTTACAGATTACAGATATGAAGAAAGAAAGAAAGATACGAGTTTATATACTACATTTAACTATGAAATTATAACAATTGAGTCAGTTATTTTGATAATTCTGCTGAAAATAAAAACGTCTTATTTATTGGCTTCAGTTTAGATTCAGTTTAGATTCACATCTTGCTCATTCAAAGTTTGAATTCTTCAAATCATTCAAAATAATAGACTCAATTATATTAGAGGTATATTAAAAATGTAGTATTTATTTACATGACGTGTTATTTTTACGCGGTATTAACGGATGTTTCGTTCATTGTTTGCATTACTTCACGGAGCAAGACGTCACATTTCTATTTGTCGTTTTCAGGAAAGACATGCATCCAGCCATCACAAAAGCTCCAGCAAACTGCCGCAGTCTCAGCAGTCCCATGCGACGTAGTATGGCTATTTGGATGAGATAGTGGAGATGCTCTAAGGCTTGTTTTTCACTCGATTGGTCCAGAAGAGGATATTTGGAAGCGCATATTCCAAATTGCAAAAGTCTGTGGGTTATTGAATGGGGAGAACCTCTGTGTATGTTCTGATACATATTTTGAGATACATAATATACTGAGATACATAACATTCAGATATGTTCCGAGATATATTCAAAGAAATACTAGTGAAATATCTCAGGACATACCTGATTCATCTGCTTTGATCGTTTATCTCAATAAGGATTATTTCTTTACTCACTCAGTTTTCTTCCTTTCTCTCTCTCTCTCTCTCTCTCTCTCTCTCTCTCTCTCTCTCTCTCTCTCTCTATTTTTCCTTTTTTTTAGCGATGAACAAAAATTTCCTATAATTGTCACATAATAAGACGTTTTGCATTAGTCTTTTTAAAAGTTCATCATCATAATAAGGAGAAATAAGGGAGAGGAAAAACATGATTTTCTCAGGTGAATTAGATGTGACACGTTTCTGACTTCTCGCAATCTTTTCACCTATTTTTCTTCCATTTAAAGTACATAATTGCAACGAGTGGTGATCCTTAAACAGAGATAATCCTTGTTGACTTGTAATATGAATGCAGATGACATTTCACTACGTGTCCTAAACAAAAATTAACTTTATACGACGAAATGTATTAGCGCACTTAATGCGATTGGAATGACTTAACAACGACGTCAATATGATCTAACGCTCCGTTATTTTCTACATGAGTTTGCTATAGCTAAATCCCATGAATATTTTTATTTCAGTTTATATTTTAGTTTTCTATATATCTCCCTTCATATATCAAGAATAATTTGATAACATTTATTTAAAGATTTTTTTTTATGTAGAAAGTCTAAAATTTAAGCAGTCATAATTTGATAAAAATACGATCATGAACTAATTCAAATTATTGAAAAAGCTTTTGAATTATTCTTTTAGATATTGTAGACTTTATTTAATTGATAGCATCTTATGATGAAAATTTTCCATAATGAAGATAGCTAAATTGACGATATCTACTGTGAATATTGAAGAGATATTTCTTTAATAACTCGTGTGGATAACGAGGCGTTAAAATAACGAGGAAGACGGTTAATACACTATTTTGCGTGATGCTGACGTCTTCATTGTAAATTGTTTTATGAAAAAAAAGGAAGAAAATGTAAAAAAAAAAGAGGAAACTCTTCGAAGAAGCTTTGCAAAGATAGAAAAGAAAGAAAATTTTTTTCTTTTCTATCTTTGCAAAGCTTCTTCGAGGAGTTTCCTCTTTCTTACCATTTTGTCGCCTTAGATATTTCATATTTATCCCGTCGTTCTTCGGTTATGTTAGAAGAACGTGAATATTCATCGCCGAATATTCTTGGCCTGTAAATTGACCGTCGAGGTTGATTCGTTGAAGAGAAAAATTTGGCAAAATCAGGATTTAATTTAAGTAGCTACATCCAATGAGAATTTTAAGTAGATTATTATAACAGCCCGAATACGCGATAGCGATATAAAGATGAATCGTTTAACGTTCGGGATATAGTTAGGTAAAAAATTGCATACTTGTAACATACTATCATAGTATGCAAATTATTCTAGGTTTTTTTTAATTAAAGTAGGCTATTATGTTATTACAATTAAGAGACAAACTTCGAATATGTTATGCATTTAATGCCTTATTTCCGGCTGTGTTTTAATTGATATTTTCTCTTTCGTTTCTTTTTACACGCATCACGAAACGATGCAATATGTAGAGAAATGAGATATCCATTCATATTTCACAATGACAGATTTCTCAAATCCTCCAGTTCCGATGATTCGCTCCATCAAAAATTACACTGACCGATGCTTTTTTTTCTTGTTACTGATTGTTCCACGAGATAAATTCACGACCGAATGTCTCTACAACGAAACGATCGATTCAAATTGAGAAGAAGCAAATATAGTAGACGCATATAAACGACATATTCTCACACACACACACACACACACACACACACACACACACACACTCTCACTCACTCACTCACTCGAATCTACACTTACACGTACACACATGCAGTAAAATATCTGTTCGACGATACCCAACGGTATATTTATATTATCATTTTATTATTCTGTAAATAGTTCCCTACCTGCATAATATAGTAAATAAATATAATATGCTCTAATTACGCGTAATTTAGTATAAAGAAGTATGAATATTGATATTATATCAACAGACTGTAAATAAGATTATTTTGTAATGCCAAAAGAAACCAAATGAGAATAATTACTGCGTGCACGGACTTATGCATAGTTGAATGCGTACAAAAGACGCGCGTATAACGCACCCATACACATAAAACACACAGACATAAACATACAGACATAAAACACGCGCATCGGATGCCTCTGTAAGATGTATGATTGCGCGCAATCACCCATGTCCAATTAAATACACATGTACAACATTTCGTTCGACAATACGCACCAATTGTACTTTGTTCAGTGGATGCCACGTGGGATCAAAGTGTTCGCTCAGTGATGATTGTCTCAATCATACTTCTTTTTTCCCTTTTTTTAAGATAATGATCAACTTAAGTTAAACCTGAATTAAGTATGCCACAAGTGTTAAGTATGAATTACGAATTGAACGTTTTTATATCTCGTCCAATGACAACGGAATAAGAGAAAAAATAAGAAAGAGATTAGAAGTGTCGCATCTCTCGCTATAGAGAGTAGTCAACAATTAATGGAATTTGCAAAAAATTGAGAGAGAGAGAGAGAGAGAGAGAGGGAGAGAGAGAGAGAAGCGTAGAAATATTGACTTAGTAAATTGAATTAATCTTGTTATTAGGATATTCGTATCGCTCTATTGCGAAAATGAGATTTATGTATGCGCAATGACACGTCTGCCATCTCTTTTTTTTGTAACGTGCGTGTGTCGACATCGTATACGCGTGTGTATAACAAATCTAACGACGATCATATAATATAGTTGCAAAGATCACATTATATTGTTGTGAAAATGTTTTTCGACGTTATGTATTCGTACAATTGAACTGCGATCGAATTATCCGACGCGATAAAATTGCGATGCTGCACGTTCTCTCACGATACGGCAGGAATATTTTTAATTCTTATTGTAGAAGAAAAAGAAAGAGAGAATGGAGTGGCTTGTCTATTTTATCACGTCGATGTTCATTTTCGTGTAATGATCAAGCCTTGTAGTTGAGAAAAGGAGAAACTAAAAGAAGAAAAGAAAGATAGAGAAAAAAGAAAAAACAAAATTAGATTTCGTTTAAAAATCTTTTTACATAAGTCACAATCGTAAAACGTTATTTGCAAACGCAGCAGTCAATCAGAAATCATCAATGATATTGATCGTTTTTAATTGGCTATTGCGTTTGCGAATTTACTTATGTGGAGGGACAGTCTTCTTTCAGTAAAAACGTTTTCATTTTTCAACTGCACACAAGGTAGGCGTTTTTCGCCTACACATGTAATTAGCGCAATTATATTGCGAGGGACAATTAGAGCCGTTGAATAGAGCTCAGTAAAAACAATATTCTTTTTTACGTATTTACAATCTTGTATGTAAAAAAGGTAATACGTAATCAAGTGATTATCCTAGTGGGAGTTTTTCTGATTCGTTACAGAATCAGAAATTGCAAATAAGTCAACTCTTACATTCCTATGAATCTTTCTTTGCTTTAAAATTGAAAAAGGAAACATTGATATATTTTCAATCAATATTAATTAGTGTGCATCTAATCAGTTAACATCCACATGCTCTTCACAATGGCTCTTGTCCAAAATCATAAAGTAACGTCCGAACGATTGTCGTTAAGAAAAAGGGAGGAAAGCTTCCTCCGTCGTTGACTTATCATATATCGTGCGATGCGCCGATGAGACGAGTAAGCCCGTGTGCTAATCGTGCTCCTAGGAGGAATGGCCGATTAACAATAAGTGAAAGTCGGAAATCGTGTCCACAATGCTGTACATAATAATTCTAGTTTGTAAGGATTTAGAGAAATAATAGCCGACGTTTACACAGCGAGAGACGAAGAGAAAAAGTGTGAGAGAGAGAGAGAGAGAGAGAGAGAGAGAGAGAAAGAGAAGGAAAGGAAGTAATGTAAACTACCGCTCTCACGTAATCTTGCAAATATTCCCCGGTCGCGCCCGAAAAAGCTTCTCCCTTGTGCTCAAGGCTGTTCTTTGAGGTCATTTCTGTCGTCGCAGCGAGGAAACGTGTCCTTCAGATTTACGCCACACGTCCTTCACCGCGTTTCATTGCCTGAAGGACAAAATAAGAGATTATGAACATGACACACTTATACTAATGAATATTCTGGGGTATCTCATGGCGAAATTAAAAGATTAGAGTTTCGAATATAAGGGAAGAGCGACAGGAATTTTTAGGAAGCATAAATTAAAACGACGGATAAGGTTGTACAATTTCGAATGTGGTACAATTTTGCACGAAATAAGATTTGAATTTAATTTTTGAGGTTCAAGATTAATCTTTTCCTGTTTAATATCCTTCAGTACCTTCCATACAATGAAAGAATTACCAAACTTAAATCTCAAAAGTTGGATTCAAATTTTATTTCATTCAGAATTGTACTACGTTTGAAATTGTACCATCTTATCCTAAAAGGAATTTAACTTTTAAAACACTTTTTTTTAACGCTATTCTAATTTATGCTTCCCAGAAGTTTCATTTATGTTCTCTTTCTTTACACCAGACTTACACTCCACGTCTTTATTTTCGTCAGAGTGTAAATTCCCTCCGTCGAAGTATCATACGATGTATAATCGCGTTGAAGAATGTATTGTATTCGGCATGAGAAGGACGTCTGTAGCGTGAAGGAATGATTCGCGTAATTCGTCTGCGGCGATTGAATAGAGGCCTTCGAGACTCGCCTCCTAACCGATGAACTCACCTTCCGCTTCGTATTTTTCTTTCTTTCCTATCTATTTTTTTTTCATTTCCTTTTTTAATTTATTCTAGAGACACATGTCTCGTGACTCGAAGCTATCCGCAAATAGGTCGCGGGTTGAAGTTGGCGGCGCGATCCGGGGGACCCGGCTGAATCGGGCCAAGTTTGCCTAAGGTGACATTCAAAAAGTTATCCTCAATAAATGAGAGAAGGAAACGAATTCATTAAAACCAACTGCCAAAGACTTTTTTTTTAACCCTGTCCCTCCGTAAGCGTTTAATTTCATGCCACTTACATTTCATTCTTGATCCAGACATTTAAATTTTGGAAACGTGCCCGCGCTTGAATGCGAGAGCAATCATGAGAGCAACGGGGGCGGAAGTTCCGCGCGCAACTTCATTCCAGACCTCGCGATGCGTGAATGCGTCCCGTCATGTTGCTTATGAATATGTTATGAATATGAATACAGCAACGCAAACTTGAAATTGTTTTCGCGCGTTTGTACAGTCGTTTAATTATTCCGTATGTTATTCATTTCTGTGTAGTTATAAAAAACGAAAATTTAATAAAGAGAGCACATTCTTTATCGCTATGGCAGACTGAGGCGATTTTCTTTACCTTTATCTCGTATGTAAGTACTTCTTATATGTCTTAAAGTGCTTCCCCATGACAATCGGAATTTCAGAAAAGTAATAACGACGATTCAGAATCATTTGTTTGTATAATGTGTTAAATCTAAATGATTCTGGTTGGTCGTGTGACTTTTCCGAAATTCCAATTGTCATGTGATAGCATCCTCTTTCATTTGTAATTAATTAATCTTTTTTCGCAATTACGTATCTCGATTCAAATTTCGAGATGTATCAATTTCGAATACTACAGCAATGACGAATCTATAATATAATATGATTATTATTACACCAAAGACCCTAAATTCCTTTTAAAGGTTTTTAAATATCATAAATATAACATTATAAATATAATATTATAAATATACCAAGGATTAAAAAATACATTAATGAAAGTACTTCCCATCACTTGTAAAACGCTACGAATTAATTCCAACACCTAATACATTTTAAAGTTTCTGAAACATTGATTTGCTGTGCTATATAAATAATTAAGTAAATTTGATTTTGACATTTAAATTTGGGATTTCGAATATCTATTTTACTTTATCCTCAATTGGCATAAAAGCGTTCTCTATTTTAAAAATATTCAAAAAACAAGTATTATAATAATCCAAATGTATGTATATCATGATATATATCACAATTAATATTATAGCATATGATTTTTTTCTAAAAAAATATTTAAAGTTAAAACGAAGATTAAGATAATACTCGAGCCACAAAACATATACACGTACTCGAGCTATTCGAGCATTTAAAAAATTCCATCAATCAATCGAATATTTTTTATGTACATACATATCTCTTTTTCTCTCGCGTCGTTCGATCTTTTGAGGAGTCCTCGAAGCCCTCGAAGCCCTCGAAGGTCCCGTATCTGCATCAGTAAATCTGTCTTTATGTGAGAAGAGGCCCTCCAAGGTCGTAAAAATTTTCGCCTGTTGCGATAATGCACGAGACGTCACATATGCAAAGAATTGCAACGTGGAGAATTGCAACGGCGTATCTTCGAAGCTATGATTTTCGATTAATTTTTTTTCTCGAGTGATTCACAATATCATGGATATGGGTGACGAACAAACATAAGAAATTAACCTATAACAATAGATTCGTATTGTATGTCATATGTAAATAAGGTATGGATATCTCGAATCGGCCTACTGACTTCAGGTTAACATTTTTTTTATCACGTCATACATATCTTGTATCCTGAACAAATTTTTTACAGATACTCGAACCGTATTTATTCTTTATACAGAATCACATATAATTGACTTTTAGAATATATCATGTCTCGTCTACTGTTGTTTCGCAATTTTATGTCGTTGTCAAAATGTATGTCACTTAGAAATGAATGTAGGCAGATCCATCATTCGTAAGTACAATTTGTTTCACTGATAATGAGTAGAAAATAAGTCGTTTATTAAGTATTTATAGTCCGTTCTTGGTTTAAGATAATCTTAAATAATGTCTTAAAATGCTGATATAACTATAAAATGCTGTATATAACTCTAATTGATTCATGACGTCTTAAGATTGTACTTAATCAATCTTAAATGAAAGAATCATCTATGAATATTTATTTAAGTTTAACATATATAAATCTATCGCATTAGCTGCAAAATCCTGGTGATTGGAGGTGGTACTGCTGGCTGTTCGATGGCTGCAAAACTGTCAAGAACAATCAATAATCCAGAGCAAGTTATCGTGTTGGAACCCAATGATGTAAGTAATAAATAAAAATCATGTTATATATTTTTATTCGACAATTTAAAAACATTTTTTTAGGTACATTATTATCAACCCTTGTTTACATTGATTGGTGGTGGTATCAGTCCTTATGCATCATCGAAAAAGTATATGAAAGATGTTTTGCCAAAGAAAGCGAAATGGTTGAAAACTTCCATCGTCGAATTTCAACCAGATGCTAACAAAGTGTCAACACATCATGAAGATACTATACAATATGACATTATGATCGTTGCACTTGGTTTACAATTGTATTGGGATAAAGTAAGACATCAAATAGTGACTATACTGAATTTGTATAATGTACCTACAAAACGATGCAAAAATATTTTTCACAGATTCCAGGTCTATTGGACAGTGTATATGATTCTGATGCACAAGTATGTTCTATTTACGGGCCCGACACTGTATCCTATGTTTATCAGAAAATAAAAAACACTAGACAAGGAACTGCGATATTCACGTTTCCGAATACTCCGGTTAAATGCCCGGGTGCACCTCAAAAAATCGCCTATATTGCCGAGGATTATTACCGCAATGTATGCCTGTATAATTATTATATTATATGTTAATTTACAAGGAGAATTTTCAATTAATTATTTATTTTTTACTTAAAGCACAAATTGCGAAATAACATTGACGTCGTATATAACACTGCGTTGCCAGTTATATTCGGAGTTAAAAAATACGCCGATTCCTTGTGGGGCGTTTGTAAACAAAGAGACATCACTGTCAATCTTCAAACGAATCTGGTAAAGATAGACCCGAGCAAACGACAGGCAACGTTTGAGAAATTAAACTCACCAGGAGAGACATTAGTTCAGGAAGTATGTTTTATCAATAATATGATCAGTATGTTTTATCTATGATAAAGGATTAAATATTACCGATATAAATTTAATATTCTTGTTATATTGTATTAGTATTCTCTTCTCCATGTGACGCCTCCAATGGGACCACCTGCAGTTTTGAAAAAACATCCAGGATTAACTAATGAAGCCGGATTTCTCTGCGTTGATCCTAAAACGCTACAACATACGAAATATCCAAATATATTTGGCATAGGTGATTGTACAAGTACACCAAATTCTAAGACAATGGCTGCAATAGGTAAAGAAATAATATATTTTAAATTTAAGAAATAGTAAAATATCATGATTATACATTTATACCACGTTTGTTAAATAGCCGCACAGGGAAAAGTGTTGCACCAGAATATATTGGATGATTTGGCTGGCAAACCAATGATGATGGCTTATGATGGTTACGCGTCATGTCCATTAGTTACTGGCTATGACAAGTGCATTCTAGCAGAATTTGACTATAAGTTACAACCAAAGGAAACTTTTCCAGTGAATCAAGGCAAAGAATATTACATCATGTTTTTGCTAAAAAAATATCTATTCCCATTTATATACTGGCACTTAATGTTGAGGTGAGATAATTTAAATTGACATATGTAATCTTTAGCTGAATTTTTGTATATATTACTATTATACATACAATTTTTACATACAGAGGTTACTGGAACGGACCAGAATTCTTCCGCAAACTTACGAAGGTTCTAAATAAAGATTAATGTTCATCGAAGAGAAATATGTCCCGTGCCTTTTTTCCGCAACTAACAATAAGTAAAGAATGACACCGTGTTTCTAGTTAAAAATTGCTACACACGCATGTATATATATGTATAAATATAATCTCTTAGTATATTTATCATATAAAGTTAGATTTTATATGATAAATATACTATAAAAAAAATTTAACTTTTTATTTATAATAAAATTTAATAATATTGGATCATCTAAAAAGTATTCGCGGTTTTTTGTCACTAGATGTGTGTTGATGATCATATATCTAGTGACAAAGTACCGCGGATACTTTTTAGATGACCCAATATATACAATTATAATATATGTATGATTTACATGTATATGAAATATTTTTACATGTATGTTGGGATATTGTAATAATATTAAAATAATTTACTATTGTTAGAATATTCGAAAGAATTTAAAGATTCATGAAAATTCTTATTACAAAAAAATATTGTATTTAAGTAATCGAGAATTGTAATATTGAAATTTTTTTCTCTCTAGTTACGAACATTATTCTAGGGAAATTTATATTTAAGCAGTTAGCAACTCTGGTTTCTGGTGGACACGTCAAAATCAATTTGACGTAAACATGGATGGTCAACCATTGGTAGGTTTTTAAGACAAATATCAATTATTTTGCCATACATGTCAATTAAAAAACTTTGAAGCTTATATTCATGATAAATATATGTTCGCGCGAGAAAATCGCAGTAAATATTTTGAAATTGCTTAACATAACCTAAACGTGGCACAACGAACTTATTCCTAACTCAATTTCTAATGAGTCATACGGTAAAATCGATTTTTATTTTTAATTCATTTTGTCAGTTTTATTTTTTACATCATTCTTGACGCAGAAAGAAAAAAGAAAAAAAAACATTGATATGATTTTGGACTACTTAATATAATTAATCAAAATCTTGCACTGCATATGTATTTTATTAGATACTCTATTATGTTTTCGTTTGTGAAGATATGTATAGTTTTATTACTCACAAAATTGAATTCAGAAAATAATTTTAGGAGCCCACATTGTATACAGTGAAAGGAATGGCCATCCTCGACAATGATGGCAACAGGATACTGGCAAAGTACTATGATAAAAATGTGTTTCCAACATCAAAGGAGCAAAAAACCTTCGAGAAAAATCTGTTTAGTAAAACACACCGAGCAAATGCAGAGATTATCATGTTAGATGGTTTGACTTGTGTCTATAGAAGTAATGTTGATTTGTTTTTCTATGTTATGGGCAGCTCACATGAAAACGAAGTTTGTATAATTACACGACTCTGTCAAGTATTTCAAATATTATCATGGAACATTAATTTATTGGGCTTATTTCAGTTGATCTTAATGAGTGTCCTAAACTGCCTGTACGACTCGGTTAGCTCAATCCTCAGAAAAAATGTGGAGAAGAGAGCAGTACTGGATAGCTTGGACATAGTAATGCTAGCAATGGATGAAATTTGCGATGGCGGGTAAATAGAACATTTAGTTAGTTTTTAATCAATATAATATAATCAATGTGATAAAATAAAAATTTATCTTTTCAGTATAATTTTGGATGCAGATGCGACAAGTGTGGTGCAGAGGGTAGCATTGCGAACGGATGACATTCCACTTGGAGAACAAACGGTAGCGCAGGTATACCTCATCTTAATGTATTTTTTTTTCAAGTTACAAATTACAAGTTTCGATTTACATATTTGACGAGAATTGTTTTTTTGTTATAGGTATTGCAATCAGCTAAAGAACAGCTCAAATGGTCATTATTAAAATAAATACTTTTTATACATAATTCTTTCCCGTAAACAGGTATGCAATATATATTATAAAATATTGTATAATATAAAACTTGAATGAAAATATCTATAAATTTTTAATTTAAACTGTATGTTAGTTTATTTTGTCTTAAAAAAGTTTTGGAAATATAGGAAATTCTTAGAAACAAAGAAAACTCTTTTAAACTTTAGTTAGTGTCTAGCAATCTCCTTTTGCCAATTATATTCTTTTAATACTTTGTCAACTTTTAAAATTCTCAATTATTCTAATTTGAAATTCCGAATTTCTAGAAATACAATTTTTGAAAATTTTCAGAATTTATGTATTTTCTATGAAACTAATAAAATTATAGATGGTCGATAAAGTAACTAGCAATTTTATCTGAAGAAGATATCGGCATTTGTAATTACCAACAAAAATAGTAAATACTTTTCTAATTAGATGGCGCCATTGATTTGATTCTTAAATAAGTAGCAACTTGATTTTATTTATCGGAAAGATCCCTGTTTTTTTCTTTATTTATTCAACATATTTGCAGAATATATTTAATATGATGCTAATATATTATATATATTAGTAATTTTGAAATATCATTTTTTAAAACCCTTTAACAGCAATGTGAAATTTCGTTCACACTCTGGATTGTTGAGATCCTCATTGCAGATTTTTTAATTATTCCAGACTATATATGTATAAAAATCTGGAAAAATTGTTGTATACTTACTTGTGAAATCTTTAACAAATTTTTATATAATAAAAGTCAAACAACAAGAACATTACCAAACTGGACATTACCAAGGTATTTTAGAAGACGATACCGAACTCTGTTATCTTTTCATTTTTTTCTTAAATTCTTAAAATTCAATAAAAAATCGATTATTCCTTAAAAGACTTCTTATTGCCAGAGAAAGGTTAATTATATAGGTACTTGTGCGTACACAAATGACTATATACATATTTTATGAATGTAATTATATTCCGTGTGTGATTTCCATTGTAAACGCAGAAACGTATCCATAATAATAGGAATAATATGAGGATCATTTCCACGCGATTATAGCGTCGAAATCGATGAATTTATCGAAATTATAACAGCTTCAATCCCCGCGTGCGTGTCTCTAATGGAACCTCGGCGATGCTGAATTGCTCGCACGAACTTTTTACCCGACGACCCCCATCGGCGCCCACCGCCCCCCAGGGAAATCCAGCGTGCGAGGGTGGTCGTGGACGAGAAGGGAAGGGAGGAAGGAGGTAGATAGAGAAAGAGAGAAAGAGAGAGAGAGAGAGAAAGAGAGGATGGAAGTTGGGTAACGCGGCTCTACGGAGAAGCGGTGCGAGATATACCCCGGTTCTCCGTTTATCCGTCGTCACGTGACGGCGACCCGTGGACGACCCGTTTCGATCGCGTCCGTTGGTTACTCTTTCATCGGTCTCTTCCGCGCTGGGAATTTTCAATTTGATTACAAACTGCCCGAACGCCACCCAGTCCATCCTCCTGCACCGCGCGTTTCCGCTTTTCCTCCTCTTCCGCCTCCTCCACCTCGATCCTCCTCTGCCTCCTCTTGCTCTTCCACCGTCCTGTTCCACTCTTTCTCGCGCGTGGTCCGATGAAAAACTCTCGTCGCTCGATCGCGACGGAATTATTGGCCGGCCGATTTTATTTATGGCGTTCATTTTCCTGCTGGAGATCGCAACCCAGGCAACCTGTCCACCATTTTTCTCTTTCTCTCTTTCGCTCATTTCTTTTCTTCGTCTCGTTAATTACTTGCTTATTCCGTGCCTGATTTTACCTGATATTATTAATGTTTACCTGGTATTATTCTCGATGCCTAATCAGTCAATGCTGCTATATGATTTACATTTTTTTCTGCTTTTGTAAATAATTATTTGTTAATTATTCCTGCACTGTGTAGTAAACAGATATTTTAGTATTGAATAATTATCTTTTACTTTATATTATTTCTTTCTCCATTTTATGCAGTTCTGGAATTCGATTTATTTATCACAGAACAAACGACAATTAAATGGATAATTTATTCAGTCGTTTCACTTGATTGAACTATTTCTCGCATAACTGCGTACAGATCTTTCTTTATAGCAGAATAATACTTTTCGTGCAAATTTATTTGATTCATAATTTGAAAGAAATAAAAAAAGACGAATTAAAATTAAAGAATTTAAGATTGAAAAATCGATTATTTTATAAATTGAAATAAAAATATATACGAATTCCTTCCGTGATGTAATCACAGTGACGCGAAATAAAATGTCTATTGATCTCAATGAATCGCCTTCAGATTTTATCGATATGCCTTATCTCTATATTTTTCTCTTGATCTTTTTCTCTTCTAACGATCGGTCGTTTTTTTTTATGGGAAACATTTCACAACGGTCCTTATAGCTTTCACTCGTGCATATTTTTCGGTTACAAGCCGCGGATTTCCTTTCCCGAAAACCTCGCACGAAGTTTCGGTGCTCCATCAATTTCTCTCCTTTTTCCGTCAACGTTCAGTCACGTCGCCCTTTTTTTTCTCGCTCTCGCGAACCGTCGATACCGCGATTTACGACCCGTCAAGCGAGGAAACGAGCAGGACGTTGATAACGACGACACTTTGACGAGAAGCGTGCATCGTTTCCTCCTACTAGCAATGGGAATTAATTCCGGACACGCGCGCGCTTTTTTTCTCGTTACATTATCTTTAAAATATTAAAACTAGAGCTGTGCGATATTAAGTATATATACGTTTCTATTCCGCGCATCTCTTTGACGAAGCAAATAGATCAGAACGCTACGAGAGATGTTTCGAGCGAATTGCTGATATCTCTCCTTAATTTGTTTTACTTCAGCGAAATAAATTTGAGACTATAATTACAATTGCGTTAACCCCTTCAGATTTGATGTTAATAAAACCATGTTAACAATTTTTTTTTTAATTCAATTCAAGCACTTTAATAAGTAGGTAATTTATTAACAACTAAACAATTAATTTTTTTTTAATGTTGACTATTCTTTTAGCATATTTGTTATGTATATCTGGTCTCAGATGATGTAAATAAAATTAAACAATTTCAACAGATAACGGCGATGTCTTCAAATTTGTACATTACAATAATTAATACACAGAATCTGAAGGAATTAATGGCCTTCAATAAAAAATCTTAAAAAAAAAAGACAATTATGGATGCTGTTAATAAAGTCGATGTTGCGATATCATTTCGACACCGTCAACGTTATTGCCACTTCGTGGCTGAGAGCTATAAAACGTCAACTTATACATTATCGGATAGTTTGTCTGGCGATCTTAAATACATCCGAGTGCCTTGATGTGCACGTACCGGAAAGAGGCGCTCTTTCGTAAATCAATAACTCCGACGAGAAAGAGAGAGAAAGAGACAAAGGAGGAGGGAGAGGCACATGCTAAACGCACCCGTTAAACGGACGAATCTCGGATCGAATCTCGTTCCTAATGTTCTCGCGCACTCGGTGGTCCAGGTGGCTCGGCAAGGGCAATTAAACGTATAAACGGCGTGAATTAGCCGCAAGAATTGGCCCGGCCCGGCGCTTTTCAATGGACCGCGCCCGATGCTGTCGTTGGGCATCAGGGGCCATTTAACACGATGACATCCCATTTACCACCCCCGCACAAAGACCCCGGCCGCGACTAGACCAGACAAGCAAAGCCCTGGAAACCCATATGTCAGCACGTGCCGCAGCCACGTTGCTCTCTTTCATGCACGGTTGTATGTGGAACCGAGCCCTGGACACCAGTATCGCCGTAATCGTCGACTGGTTTTAGAAAATTATTCGCTGGGATAAAGCGAGGATCTCGCGATTAATCTAGTTTTGACGTTCAACGGGACTATCTCCACTTCTCTATTCCTTATCCCAGCGTGATCCCCGAGATTCACGCGCTGGTATGTACAATATTACGAGCAGTGAGATACTTCTACACGTATCTATTTGTGATATCTTAATTATTTCTCGTCGCTACACATCACTATTTTATAAGATTTCTTTTATAGATCCCTTTCTTTCCTCTCGCTTATTTCACCATCGCACATCTCTCTCTTTCTCTCTCATTTCTTCATTAATTCTCTCTCATTCATATAATTTTCTTTGTTTTCATCTGTATCTAAATAATGTTACATATAATTTTTCGTTCTCTAATTGTATGTAACATTCCGATTGAAATCACATTTTGATCTACGGTCAAATAAAACGAATATTCGGTCGTCATTCAATTCGGCCGAAAACGAAATCAAAACTTAGATAAGTTCTTATAAAAAAAAAGAGGGGAAGAGAAGCTAATGGAGTCACATTTCTTTCGGCTGGAGTTGAAATTGACATTTTTGAATTAATTCTACAGAAGCCGTATGATTTTGAGAAATGATAAATTTATGTACTCTTTAAAAAAAACGAGATTTGATTAAAATATTTAACTATTACATAATAATTTAATATTGTATCCTCAACTTTTAAAGAAATCAAATCACAGTTATTATTAGGATCACATCAAAGTTTGTATTCAAATTGTTGTAAGTTCGATCAACGAGTTAATAGCTAAATTTGAACAGTTGTTTTTTGACTTACAACTTATACAGTTTCTATTTACCCACTGAAATTTTCTTTTAATTTCGGCCGAAATCAAATCGAAATCCTGATTTTTTTACTGAGACCAAAATTTCGGACTCTACATATAATAATGCTGTAAGTAATAATTAAGTAATAACGATTTATTTGCAATTATTTATTTATTCAAATAATAATTTTCGTATTTATGATCAATAATTGAGAGAAAAATCAAGGAAAATCTCTCTCTCTCTCTCTCTCTCTCTCGTATAATTCTGTGTGAATTTATATGCTACGATCTTAATAATGCTGAATGATACATTAAAATCTATAAATAATTAATTTTAGTGAAAAATATTATCTCAATCGAGAGTCGGATATAACATTCGATACGAGCGTTCTAAGCTTGTAGACTGAATTCTTTTAAATTATTTATATAAGTATACTGATTCTAAAAACTTACAAGATGTAACTAATACGACAAAAGACTTAAAGATATAATAAGAGTTGACAAAAAATTTCGGTTTCTTTTATTGCCCTTTAGTTTTCTTTACCTTTGTAACTATTACGGTATTATTTCTACAATAGACCTTACATAAAACTTATTATTCGAAAATGCTGACTGTTGCAATAAATTACATTATACATTCATCTGGACACAATGTCCCATCAAGTATTTCATTATTTATGGACCTTTCGAATGCAATGTTCACAATTTTTCACTTTTTTTACTTTTAGTTGTTACATTCTTCTTTGCTATATAAATTTTCCCAAAAACGAGGTACCCCGTAGCTGAGAAAAAAATTTATCTAACAAGAAGCGAGATTAACTAATCTTGTAAATAGACTAAAGTCGACGACACATGATGCTTGTCTTTTTGATGGATTGCTAGCTGGATTAGAATCTTGTCATCGTATTGGCTGTGATGTTGGTACTATCAACACCACAGCTAATACAAGTGGCAAGATTCTAATCCAGCTAGCAATCCAAAAAAAAAATAAGCATCGTGTACCGCCAGCTTAACTTAAACCCTTAAGCCAATTCCACAATTCATTAACTCTTAATCAAGATTCAACTATTGTTTTCCAATTATAGAAATTCTAGATGAGAAACAAATTGAACCTCAGTTGAGAGTTAACCGTAAGTTGTGTAACTGGGCCTCAATCGGATAAAACTATAAACCTGCTTCAAGAAACATAATTGATATTTTAAAATAAGTTTGAAGTATAGACGCGATGTGTTCGAATCTAGAAAAACTTTGGAAATGAATGTTCGATATCGGTTTTTTCATTCGTATATGAATTACATTCTTTGTTTCCAAGAGCGCTGTTCAAATGATATTAAATTTTTAAAAGTCAAATTGACTGAAACTGTGATATTTTGTAGATTATGAGATGCTGATGAAAAGTTTCCTTAGACAATAAAACTATAAAAATTGAACATTTTACCGTAGCGCCATTTGAAGAATGCTATTTTGGATCTAATCGGACTGAAAGGATAGATATCTTTATCTACAGCTAAACTATTTATTTTTGGTAACTATACCTTAATTTGTATGCACAATGTATGATTAATGCAAAGTCCTTTAAGAATGTTATATGAATAATATTTTAATCTAAAATAATTTTTTATGACTAATAAGAAAATAAATTATGATGACCTATTTGACTTCCTGAAAGTTTTTCCTTTCATGAAAGCGCGAGAATATATAATTATTAAACATTGTGTGTCTGCATTTGAATATTTAATTCATCACAGCCATTCAATTGTTAACGTCGTTGTTACACTTCTTTCACGACAGAAAAGGTTCTCAGCATCTCTGATGAGAGAAAGAGAAGACTGAAGGAAGTCCCTCTGACAAATACGCCGCTGCACGTTATGAATGCTTGATGATGGGACGTTTCAGGACTCACGTTGCGTTCTTGGAAAAGGGGTTGCAAGGGTCGAGGGGAAGATTCTCCGTCCTTTTTACTCGTCCATGTATCTTGACACGCGTACCTAAGTCCCCTCCACTACGATACTCTCTTTCCACCACCTTCGTCCTCGTCGTTGTCGTCGTCGTCGTCGCCACGATCCTTTCCTTCGCTACCGCCAATCATCGACGAGAAACGAAGCGAGAGGTGGTGAAACGGAACCCTCTCTTTGTCGCCTGACTCGATCGCTACTGAACTACTGCATCAAGACAATACGGTACTCTTCCGCACTAAATATATTTACGAAAGTCCTGCTGTGTAGCTTTTCTCGAGTGAGATAGCATTTTCGAAGATAATAATCAAATTAATTAATTCGCTATTGCCCGAACTTTAAAATATGTATCCATACTCTCTAAACTTTTAAGAGTAACTCACTCTAAAGAATGAAATCTCACTCTTAAACATTGAAAATGGAGCCATTCTTTTTCAAGACTACATTTTTTATTCTTTAGAGTGAAATTTGACTCCAAAGAATTTAGGAAGTATACCTGTCAGATTGTAAGAAATACAAATTATAGATATGGAAAATCATAAACCGTGAAATAAGACTAAGGCTACTTTAAAGGCACCAACGTTACTTTGATTTTAAGCAAGACTTAAAACTCTCTCTGTCTCGTTTTTCAAGCGAAAAAAAAGACAGAGACAGAAAGAATTTTCAGCTTCGTTTAAAGTCACAGTAACTGTGCGATCGGGCCTAAATCATGTGATCATTTATTTAATTCGCAGTTAAGATCGTTGATAATCATTATCTTAAATTATTGAATACATTCTGGCCGTCAGCTTCGTTAAATTACTTAGATACATTTTCGCCGTAGTTTCGATGCCTTTTAATTACGCTGCCTGTTAAAAAGATTCCGCCAACACGTACGAAACAACAACTCATCGCGAAGTAGACTATAATAACGCCTTGATTGTTATACCTTCATCTAACGATACCGCGGACATTGAACGATGCCCGGCGATCTATCCAAGTCCATCCGACTTAACGCCGGAAGTGAAACAGGTCGCATGGATCTGTATGTATGATATGCGCGAACCGAATGATACCGAAGTCGAAACGAAAGGGTCCGATTTGTCCGCTTATGGTCCCTGCTCGCCCTTAATCTCACCCTCTCCCACCTTTCTTTCTTCTCTCGCCCCTCCCTCTAGCTCTACGGGATACATGTGACAGGTATATTCTTAGGTCCGTTGGAACCTTTCGTCCTTTTTCATCCAACGGCAGCGTCTACCCAATGACGCGCTACGCTGCCACGACCAATCGTCGGCGAGCACTGAAACAAGGAGGTGGTGAACGGCGGTGGTGGCTCCCTTTCGTCCCCTCCAACGGCAGTGCCGTTCGGTGGGGTATACGCGCGCTTATACGGACTTCCTCGTTTCACAACTCGAAGTATCGACCCGACAGATCTCTCCTCTCCCTCCGCGCTGATAAGCGAGAGAGACCAGAGCCATGATGGCCGCTGGATGTTTCGGCGTTATATACGCGTTATGTACAATATGTAGCACGCGTAGCCTAGCCTGCCTAGCGCCGCCGCCACGCCAGATCTTTGAAGCGGCGCGTGGATCGGATTCAAAATTAATCCTTCCGCTCCTATCAATTAAGTCCTCGACTACAGGTATTTAACCCTCGCACCTCGTTGATCGAGCTACCTCTTCTCTAACGAGATATCTCGAAGAAGAGTCAAGGAAGCGATTTGCCAGTAGTTATTTGTTATGAAGAAATAATTATATTTAAAGGCGCCGGTGTTTATCAGAATAATAAATTGAATTAATATTTCTTCATTATCATCTTATTTTAAATTTTTATTCTCGTTCATATTTATTCATCATTTAGAATCCTCCACGATTGAAAATAGATTGTTATCCAGAAATCTGATTCTTTCATATGTGTTTAATCTCATTGATCGATTTTCCCTTAATATTGTTTATGTCGCTTGAAAAAGATGTTCTAATCTGTATGTATTTATTATTGCAATTAATATTATCACATGCTCCAGTGATAGAACTCGGAGAATGCCAGGACGAAATACAGGAAATCCGGTTTCGAATCCTGGCTGGTAATATTTTTCACAATAAATTATTTACAGTTTTTAAGATGCTTATTAGCGATTAGTCAAATCATTAACAGCTTCCTATAAAATAAACGTACTTAAATCATATTAAAATTGCCTGTCAATTAATTTGTGATTATTACTATTCTAGCTTTGATTTAGGACTGCTTCAATAAATTAATCAGCTGTTTCAATAAATTAATCAGCGTATAGTCATCGCTTGAATTATAAATTGTATAAATTCATAAGAAATAGACACGAAGAATCGCCTTGTGTGTCTATAAATTCTTTCAATTTCTCCCTCTCTCTCTTTTGTTGCGATTATTTTATTATATACAATATATAGATTTCGAAAATTTGAACCACGTGCCTGAAAGTACACGGTTAACAAGAGGTCTTTGTACGAGATCGTAGCGAGAAAGGTCGCGGTCCTTTATTCGTAATTACACAATGAAGAGAACACATCGTCATGGATGCACCTACATTCGCGCAGGCCCGCCGCGATCGCGAGTTTAACGGATATATATTATATAATATATATTCCGTGTATATTATATATTTCCGTGCCGGGGATCTCGTGTACTGCACATATACATATATATATATACCGACGTGCTCGCCAGATCAGAGGTCGTAACAGCGCGGTGCCCAGTGCCTTATTGCCACCTACCACCTTACGCTGAAGAGAAAGAGAGAGAGAGAGAGAGAGAGAGCGAGAGCGAGAGAGAGAATGAGTGAGAGAGTGAGAGAACGAGAACCTCCCCCTTCCAATTCTCGATCCTTCCCCAGCGATATCCCCTCGTGCAGTAGACACGCCGGATAGGAGAATCTACACATACAGTATACATGTGTCCGTATATACGCAAATACATATGTACATTACAGAATATACACATTTATACAGGCTAAGTCACAGAGGGATGTCTGTTGACGGCCACGTTGTTGCGCTCTAATGTGTAAACACAAATCACCAGTATTGTATTTATTTAACAATGCATTATTTAATGAAAGAAATACTTATGTACCTCGAAATATATAATTGTCACAGAACTTGTCTTGAATAAGGCTTGCGCACAATGGAAAGCATACTTATGTACGCACAATAGGAACAGAAAATAACCAACTTTATACTATTGTAGATAATATCACCGATAATAGACGAGATACAAAGATCATCAATCCTGAGCAAATTTTCGGCGGTATAAAAAGGGCCCCAAGAGCCCGCAGGTAATTGAAGAACGCTAATATTATTAACAATTGATACAAATTTGCTTTATTAATATAAATATTTGGTTCATACATTATTAAATTCATGATTTTTTTATTACATAAATGTTCCATAAATAAATATGCATACTTGTAAAGTTATAATATTCTATATATTGCAGAAAAATTACAATTTTTTCTCTGCGATTATCATCTCGGTTGATAATCAAATTTTGAAGATAATATTATTGAGTATTATCGAGTTAAATGCATAAATACATCTACTAAACTAATAAATCATAAAATTAGTACAATATTATCAGTTTTTAACTCTTAATCACTTTAATATTCACAAGGACGCGAACTCTCGCGTAAGGATGTCGGTTTTTAATAACATCTCGTCGGTGATAATATGAATTATTCTATTATATAAATATAGTATATACAGTTTCCATACAGTTTCTAACAGCCTCCACTTTTATGATGATAAGTTTTAGATTGATAATTTTTCTTGAACGTCGCTGTAGGATGCCAGTACACAAACGTACCGCGCAGGTATTGTATACTTACTCGAAGCACTGTAACAGCAAGGTAGCGAGCCGCTTCGTATATTCGGCGTCTACAAGAAAATGTTGCCATCTAACTCGAGATTAGCGTCAGGGACGCTCCTATTCTTGTGAATTTTCTCCGGCTTTTCAATCATCCTCTATACGAACGAATAATTTGGGGCATTAATGTGCGGGTTGTGGGAATGAATTATTTTCTACTAGTCAAAGTGAAATCATGTCTTCTAATATCCGATATTTAAATGACGATATTAAACGATGTTTAAAGGAATCGTAAAAATTATCACAAACATGCAACAAATAAAAAAATAAATAAATAGATATAAGTATATATGTATATGTATATACATCATAAAACTATAAGATTATTTATACGGATTGTAATACGTATAATATATTATATATGTTAAAATTTAAAACAATGCATTTTATAATCCGCATTAATTGATAAATAATTTTATTATTTATATTATTTGACATATCCTTATTTGGAAATTAACAAAAATATTTACTTTTATCTTTGAATATCCGAATAATTTTATATAAATATAACTATGTGAAATCTCGATTATAAATTTTTTACAATTTTAATAAATACAAACAATAAGCAACAAAATAGATTGCATATATAATAAAATAAATTATTTTAAAGATCATTTAATGTAGAATATATTAAAAAATGCTTAAAGATAAATGTAAGATGGATAGTTTATATCAAATTTTTGTAAACAATAAAACACAGAAAATTCGTAACCGAAACGAGCAACAAAAGCTGCGTCCCTGGCAAACGACCTCGGCGATATCCTTCCACAAGGTGGCCATGTTACATTCCCTGAAGCGGTAAAGCCCTGCCGACTAATAAGTTTCATCCCCCGCGTAGTGAGCACCAATTATGAACTTGCTCCGGCCATAATTAAAAAATGTAATTTCGCCGCCAGAGCTCCTCGATCTTCCCTTAACACCTTAACGATCTCTTACCCCGTTTCTCCTCGGAAGTATATATGCATGGAAGAGTATAACGGATTGAAATATTCACTCTCACGAACTCTCTAAGTAACCGTCTATATCTATCGTTGCCACCATTTTGCAATTTTGTCTCATTCCTTTTTATCGTATCGATTAAAATCTGATCTTACACTCTCCATCTAATATTCGCATAAAATACATAATATACCTATACCTTTATATATTATATAGCTTAGAAAAATAATCACATATGTACTGTATCATATACTGTAATTATGATTTGTTTCAAGAATAATAGGGTAATAATTTAAGTAATCCGTCATAATTTTTAATCGCATGACTTTAAAATTTAACGTCGTTCAACGATGCTAGTGATCTTCGAGCAGCGCATTCACAGTATCCTTCGTCTCTTCCGTCGGATCTTCCTCGCGCGAAAAGAAAGAGCCGACACTTTGACTTTCGTCGTGCTTAAGCGGCAATTAAAACGAGTGACAAGTGCCGGAATTAGAACGAAATTAGGCGTACCACTCAAGAAGCTTGTCTAGGATTCTCTCACCGATCGAGCACATCACTTCGAAAAGCACTTCAAGGACCGGCAGCAGTCGAGCCCAGCTCTTCCTGCTTCCTGCTCCTTTAATTTTTTTAAGTTCTCACCAGCATAAAAAAGGAACGACAGTCATGTCGTGCTGTGTCGCTTCGTTGAAGAAAAAGTGTCGCTTCCGTAAAGAAAAAGTTTTTCCCGCATCGCTTATCGTGACGAGCAGATGCGGATGAGACTCTTTTCCTTTCTTTCGTGGTTCTACTTACACGATATTTTACTTACGACACAATCAAAGCACAAATATTGCCATTAAAGATCACTTAGCACGGTTTTAGAGAATCAGACTTGGAAATAAGAAATGTGACATCGCAAATATTACATTGTATGTCGTATGTTTTAATTAAATGTAATATTGTAACATCTGAAATTTTTTAAAATTATTTTTCTTAACAATCAACAATTTTTCTTTAATTATAATCTCAGACAATTTCTTTTAATTAGTGGCAAAGAGCGTAACGCAATAACGTTTGTGCTTTGAAATTTGTCGTATCTGACTTCTATTTCACAACTTTCTGTTTCTCTTTTCATGTACGCGTTCGAAAATTTTCAAATCTCTTCGTGGCAAATTGCAAATCCGGGACGAACCAGGAAATGAAATTTAATGTCTCTAATTTCGCGCGATCATCCCTTAATTTAATCAAAACACCCGGAACCTCCCGTCTTTCCCCTATGCTCCTCGTTCAACCCCGACGGTTACCGTCGTTATACCCCCGCTTGCAGAATAAACGGAGCAGCCGATTTCGTTAACTCGGTTATGAACTCGGCGCCATATTACGCACGGAGAATACATACCCGGATTCATCGTTCTCCAACCTTTATCCTCCTCCATCCTCCTCCTCCTCTTTCGCTTCGCAAAACCCCGGCGGGTTATGATGGCGGCTATGAGCAGGTACGCCATTAGCGCGGAAATTATATTATAATTAGGAGCGTGGGAGAGCGCAAAGGACTTTAGGAAACTTGCTATTTCACGCATAAATCTCTTCCTCACCGCATCGAACGGAACAACATTGTTCCCCGAGGGTTGCGAAATTTTAGGAGTCCTGAAGAAAACTACTTTAGGAATTTGGTGACGAGAAAACTTTGAAAATTGATCAACAATCTAGCGTGTATTTTATCTTGTAATATGATTATTTATATCATTAGTTCCGATTTAATTAGGTAATAACGTTATATTATTGTAATTAATTATTAAGCAAATATGCACGTTACATGATGACAAATGATGATTAATGATTGCTAGTGTTTAACGATAGCTCCAATTTATAATTATTCAAGTCAAAAGAAAGTAAAAAAAGTGATGATTTTTTTGTTACAAAATTTTTAACTGTTGTTAAAAATCAAAATTAAATCATTTTGGCTTTTTAATGACTTTTATGTATTCCTTGTACAATTATATAACAATTTGTTATTGTAGTTCCTGTTGTAATCGTTGAATCATTGCAATTTATCTTAATGAGAATTTGACTTTCTTCATCGAGATATCCGAGCATACGATCGGTTCTTCATTCTCTGAGATTCATCCTGAGATTCCGATCTGATTTTTTTCTGCCGATAATATTCCGTTGCAGAAAAACGGAATGACGTCTGATCGTCGAGTATCTCGTCCGGAGAAGCATCACGCGGATGGAGAGGATCGTCATTGCTGGCAGCCAGATGTATCTACTTGACTTCTAGAAAGAATGATTAAATTGCATCGAACAAAGCCGACGTTCGACACAAAAATCTCAGTGAATGACGAGCGATGATAGTCGTTACCTATACCAATTCGACCCTACATTAGTGTGGACCCTATATTAGTGACGATAGACTTTTTGTTCTCCCCATTAACACGATCTTATCTTAAATGTGAGCGGCGATAATATGCTAACATGGACGCGTCACGGATCGTGGAGCTGTAACTGTGGGGATAGGAATGGGATTAAACCCTATGCGAGCAACTCGTAATAATAAGCTGACATATGGCAACAGACTTACATCCGTTCGTCGGACAATAAATTAAATTACTCGCGATGACATTAAAATCCGCGACGATGGTTAAATCCTCTTTTCAGAGTATTTAATTTAGATCTTTCGAACTTTCCCATATCGTGCGATAAATCATATTTATATAATTAAAATCATATCACGAGAATAAAAAATGTAAGTCTCGGTAATTAATTAAAATAGTTTTATTAGTAATTATGTAATAAAATCTTAGATAAAAATCAAATTTGCTAAATGAGGAGTTAGCATGAAGGCCTAAAGCTTTAGAAAAGAATTTTTATAAAATAATCTTAGATAATAATAATAATACAAACAAATAAAGTTTTGTGTAAATGTTCGCACATAGGAATAATATATCCGGTTGCTGGGTTTATCTTATCTGATGCTTTTAAATTTAATTAGGTAAAATGCATCAATCCATAATGGAAGAAAGGCCTAAAAATGTTAAGAACGGTTGAATAAAATTAGATCTAAAACATTAATCTTAGATAAAAATTCCCTAGTTCTTCTCTGGTGAATAAAATTAAATATAATGAGCACTTCCAAGATAAATAAAATTAGATAAAACATAAATCTTAGATAAAAATCCTTTTTTCCTTGAACATTCTCTTTGTGATTGACGTGATTTAAAGTAAACGTCTCAGTGACCGGATGTATGTTATATATATATATATATATATATATATACATGTATATATATTTCTTTATATTATTATTAATCTCAAATGCTTTTTTTAAATATAATATACTATAATTATTAGGTGTTGGAATTAATTCGTAGCGTTTTTTAATGAAAGAATGTTATTTATTTCACATGAGCATTAAAAAATACATTAATGAAAGTACT
>NW_011627341.1:5315-68124 GCF_000204515.1 Acromyrmex echinatior | reverse complement strand
CGCTCGCTAATGCGACTCTAAAAATATCTACACGACACAATGACGGCTGTATATATGTACGTATAGCTGAATTCATACCCGCACGGGCTCGCACGAATTTACATCCCGGTAGCGAGAACGATTCCTGCCTATATCGGACCTATGCACTCGTCAAGACGACGACGACGACGACGACGACGACGGGGAAGACTCTCTCGAGTATCTGTCGAGTCGTAAGAGACCAAGATAAGAAAACAGCGTCCTCTCAACGAGACTCTTTTCAAGTATATCCATATGACGAACGTACGTATTTACGCTCCAGTTTTCTCCTCTTATCAGCCTTGCAATGATCTTAGACCGACGAGAGTCAGCCTTTCACACTTCCGGAAAAATTTTGTTAAATTTAGGATCCTATTTTATAATCCTTAACGGTGTTATTATTGAATGATCCTCGTATAAAAGAACTTTATTATTATTCTGTAACAAGAAAAAATATATTAGGTGTTGAAATTAATTCGTAGCGTTTTACAAGTGATGGGAAGTACTTTCATTAATGTATTTTTTAATGCTCATGTGAAATAAATAACATTCTTTCATTAAAAAACGCTACGAATTAATTCCAACACCTAATAATAGCAACAAAATTATTTTAAACTTAACAACAGTTAAGGAGATGTTGAGTTTAAGACAATTATCGTTATTTTTTTGTTACAGAATAAGTAAATTTCTTCATTAATAACAATAATAACTGTATCATTAGGGATTACAGAATAGGGTCTTTAATCTCTTATAATGATACTTTATTTTATCATCGATCGCGATAAAATTTTTTAATAAAAAGTAATTCAATGCGCAATTAAATAAATTGAAATAAACCGTTAAAGGGCTCAGAGCAAGATATTCTTCGATATTATTATAAATTACTAAACATTATATTTAACTAATCAAAATACAGATGTTTCGACGTTCCATCCGGTTATTTTCACGTTACAACTACCGTCATTAAAACAATTACAATGATATACTAAAAATTCCACAAAGTCTAGCGCTTATAATATTAAAAACCTCAATCTTGAAGCAACAACACAATCCGAAAATCTTGATATAACCGTAAGAAGTTACAGGATCTTATCTTACACCTATCCATGGTGTCATTTCAGAAATGAATCCCATCTTATTACAAAGTATCAGTTAGCAATAATAATTGGCCATCGTTATTCGGTCTCTTCTCAAACGCTTGCAGATACAAATTGTTTACAGATCAATGTATGACGCATCACAATCATAGCATGAGATCCTACAGACAACATTCATTAAAATTCATTCGTTAAAATTTTTTAATATTAATTCAACTTCGTTTGGGTGGTATTTATATTCAATTCTAAGACGATTTTAAGTACATTATATTTAAGACGAACTCGAGATATAGAAGTCACCGAGCAGGATTTACATCCTTAAGATTAGTTAAAACGGTAACGATAACTTAAAACAATAACGAATTATGTAGACCGTCTTTATTACCAAAACGCAGCGGCTGACTTCAGGGCGAAGCTAAATGGACCTGCTGCGCTGAACGTTAATAATGCCTTTAATTCGAGAATATTTATCGTTAAAAAACCTTGTATAACTGCTCATATCGGTTCGCACGCTATTTACAGGATTCTCCCGTCGCAGCCGGTGCAGCGCTATCAGAATGCCCATAAAACCGTGTTCCAATAAACTTCCCCGTTGCACGCGCGCACCGATACGCTAATTTCCGGATATTCGCCGATAATTGGCTTAATCGTGAGCGTGTCGAATTAATCGCACATCCCGTATTGCGGCTGTATCTACGACCGTAAATTCGCTTGAGAATTCATGAAAATTAGCGCTTCTCGGATCGATCGATTGGCAAATCGAACGCGCTGCTTGAAAGATTTTCCGCAGACATTTATTTTTAACTCGTTATTAATAATAACGTTTGTGAATGGACCATTCTAAATAACCATCATTCGTCACATGAGCATCATAATCTCAAAGGCAATAAAACTAACCATTTTTTTCTGTAAAAATTCCTTTCAGTCCAGCCAGGCCCTTATTTACACTTTAAATCATTTTTTCAAAAAGGAAAAAAAAACCATGTGTCGCAACGTATTATTATGCTTCTCTTTCAATAAAGAATTATGTATTTATAGCTATGATAGTTCTCTTTAGGTATTTCTTAAGTATCAAACATTCCAAATAGGTTATACATTTTGGTAAATAATGATTGTTCATTTCAAATAATCTTTCTAAAAGCATTACGTCCGAGAAGAAGTAAAAGTCAACTTGCATTGATTTATGGTAATCGTTAAAACGTTAAAACCCAAATAATAAACTTAAATAAATAATAATAACGAAGAAATGATATCATTACGGAAAATAAACAAATGTAATGATAATGAAATATAATCAAAAAATGAACTAGTTGAATGATAAGAAATATATTCTAAAACAAATATAAAGTCAATACCTCGCATTCTCGTATCTTTTCATTATTTTCTCATTATTCTCTCCTTTCCAAAGAACGGAGAATGAATCGCTGATATCCCGTTTGATATCCCGACGTGATTTCGCCATCACGCCACTATGATTTGCGAACCGCGCAGAACGTACATAGGTACGGCTGATCGGGGACGGTTATGGATTTCGCATAAAGTAACGTTACATCGCACATGCGAGTAAATTAGTCGCTTAATCAAACCGTTTAATCAGCGGCATGATCGCGACCGCATCTGGCCGAGCTGTTCGCGCCAATTATCTCTTGTTCCTCCGATCTCCTCATCCCTCTCCCTCCTCTCCTACGTGCGCAATCGCGTACACTGACGTAACTAGATAGGGGAAGATCTGAATACGAGATTTGGACCAGAATTTTGCAAAATTAATTAAACCTATCTTGATTCTTCGGTATCGATGATCGGGCAAATTCGAAGAGAATCTTGGAAACTTTTTTAATATACTGAAGAAAAATACTAAATTTTAAATATTTGTTTGAATTAGTCTAGTCTAGTCTTTTTTTAAGTAAATATTTATTAAATGTAAACATATATTTTGATACAAACATTATTAATTTAATTTAACTATCCTTTTTTAATTTTTTATTGAGTAAATATTTGTTTATTGCAAGCAAATGTTTACTCAGTATATCTACTATTAAAAGAAATGTATATTAAAATTTATAGTAAAATAGTAAATTTTTTCAGTGTACAAAAGAGACGTTCAAGAGATTAATTCAAAATATGCAAACGTAAAATTAATTAGATATTTCTTAAGAGTTTGCTTATATCGCCGTATCAAGCTTGCATGACGAATAATTGTTGTAAGTTAGTCGCATAACAATTCTCTCTCGGTGATAATTCTTGAAAAAAAAAGAATGTTCCAATTATGGTTCTAAAAATGTTCTAGTTTACTGAAAATCAGTCGTACAATATAGATCTAAAACAGTATATTCGGGGGGAAAAAACGATCAATAGAAGATTGATACTTTCTGTTATTATCTTAAAGATGAAAAACATGATAATCTTACAATTCGTGTAAACTTTTTCATGTTTAAATTAGAGCAATATTTGTATTATATATTTAAATTTTTGGAAAATATAATCTGACATTTAATCAATATTTAGAGTGCCTAGAGATGCATCGTAAATCCTCGCACATTAGACAATAGATATTTAGGCCTGTATTTATTGTCAAATCTTGTATTTAAGACCATCTTAAATACAGTCTTAAGATGTTTCAGTCAAAATTAATCAGAATACCGTAGCATCTTTTACGCATATTACATAATAATCTTAAAAAGAGTCGACTATGAATACCTTTAGTCATATCTTTAGTCACGCTTATAAGCGTAACTAAAAGAGAGACTTTCCACAAAAGTCCCTAAATTTTAAAATTATATTGTAGTACACATATATATATATATATATATATATATATATATATATGTACACATAAAAAAATAGTTTGTAGAAAGTTGAAATGCTATATATACACTATAAAATGATATACAATAAAATATTGTAATGTACAAAAAAGAAAAAAGAAACAATATGGGTCGTGATTTTTCTAGAAAATATAAAAACTGAAAAAAAAAAAACAACTGATAATGGAAAGACGTCGTAAATGCGTCTCAAAGGATAAAAGCTGTATTGTGCAAATTCCTTTGTCGTACACAGTAAAAGATTTGTGTATTTGTGTTGAAAATGGTCCACTCACGTTCTTGTTAATAGTTTGTGTTGAATTTTTTAATATATTCAAATGTTAATTTAACGTAATGTGATATGTTGTTATGTTATTTAAAGATTTTTTTGTGAAATTGATATTCAATGTTTTTTAGTGTCAAAATGACACAATTTATGAGTAAGTGAACAACTAACATAAAAATAATGTGTTTTAAAATGTAAATTCTAAGATAAATGAATAAAATCCGTGTTAATTTAACATATTATAAATGTTAATTTTTTGACAAAAAATATGCTTTCACGGTTTATTTACAAACTGTGTCAATGTTATCTGTCTTTGTATTTATTGTCTTTCTATTAATATTTGTGTTATCTAATACTTGTGTTATTTTTTAATATATTCATTTTGTGTAAAATTAACTCAAAAATTTGAATGGACCGTTTGGGACATGCGATTTATGTTAAATTAAACACATTTTTTCCAACTGTGTATGATAATGATGTAAATTATAAAAACTTAAAATCGAAAATTTAAAGGTTGCAAATAATAATATTTTATAACAACGTTAAAAATTTAATTTTAAAATGTTATTTCGCAAAAAGCTTCCATAAAAATCATATTTTTATTTTAATGCCAATCCTTGTCATTGTATAATTTTTTTCAGCGTGTAAAAAACTAAACTTTTTAACAAAAGGTATATAATATTATATTTCACAATTGTTACATTGCAATATTTTTGCAATGTTTTTTAAAACTTTATCGTTTACAATTTGCTACATAATTTTATCATCATGAGATTACATATAGTCAACAACAGTGCAGTTTTCTGAAAAAATATCGATATAAAAAAATTAAAATTTTATCTTAAAATTTATACATTACAATTTTAATGCATCTAAAATCTAGGAGGCTTTAATTCATAGAAAGTTTTTCTTTATAAGCCCGGATCTATAATAGATTTTTAAGCCTTAAGCTATAAGAAATTAATGAATCATAGTCAATTATTCTCCTCGTATTTTATTCTAATTAGTCAATTTTTTACGGCTTAAAGCTTGAAACACCTATTGTAGATCTAGATTAAAAGTGTGACTGAAGTATTCGATTATTTTTAAGATGATCTTAATGTCTTAAAATGTTAATACGGCTTTCTGATTTCTTGATTCATTACATCCTAAGACGGTCTTAAATGTAAGATCTGATAATGAATACAGGCCTTAATACATAATAACTATTGTCTAATGTACGTTGTCGAAGATTTGCGATGCAGTCTATATCTTAAGCACTCCAGATGTTTGAACAGATTATGTTTTCCAAAAATTCAAATATATCCCATTATTGCAGAAAAATGATGATAAACATTACCGATAAAAACAATAACATACACATATTTTTTTTTAATTTTTTATAATTTTATAAGTATTGCTGTTTCTTATCAAAATGTATTATTTATCAATTTTATAGATATTTAATTGTTTGACCATGTCTGTGTTATAACAGTAAATTAGAAATTTGAACAAGTGGAGTTACAAATTATGCATTAATTTAATAATATTAAATTACATTAATAGCTTTAGCATTACTTTTTGAGGTCAAATAAAATCGTGGCGTAGTTTACACAAAACAAAAAAGCAAAATGTATAATTCATAAAAATTATTATTAGGTACGACATTTTTTCTGATGACTAAAAATATTAACTTTATTTATTTGTGTTAACACGAAAAATTCAATTTCATGCATAACTTGATATGATCTTAAATTTTTAATTAACTCATACATATTTCTTTCGTTAATATCGTAAACGAATTTACCAATAAATTTCTTTCGCAGAAAATATATTGTTATTCTCGCAAATCTTTTTTTTAAAACATGTTGCATTTACTACATCGTTTACAGTCAAAATCTACGTAAAGTCAAACGTTAACAATTGCACCGCATTCTTTATACGGAAATTCGTTGAGGAAAAATTTTCAAAAGAACTTCTACTTGCGAAACTTCTATTTGACCAAGGCTGCAAGAAAAGTAAATCCGATCCTGCCGTCTCCCACCATCAGGATTGCTTCACTATACGGCTATGATGTTATGCAACATCGTGCTACCGACTCCACCTCTCTGTTGGAGGGGACGTTATAAGGGCGGCATTTTCCCCACTCTGTGTGCGAATGCTGGAGGTGGCTCATCTCCGTAAATGCTATATATAGAACTACTTTTACTCTACGCTCGTAGTTCGAACGCATCACATGGTTTCGTGGTGCTACACGGACCTCGCACTAAATAGAGAAAGATTTGTGCATGTTGTGATCAGTAACATACCTTTTTTTCTTTTTTTTTTCTTTATATACATTCGAATATACATTTCTCTGAGAGAAATCGTGAAGTGTGATTATAAGTTGTAGTTGTGGTGCATCACGGAATTCCAGATAAGAGAAGATAGAGAGAAACAACGTGTAAGTTACTACCTTTGATCCTCATAGAATTTACGCTAACGAGAGAGATTGAGAGTCGTTTATGTCTTACACAATTGAGATTTTTTTTAAATCTTATAATTCCACTTTTGTTTGATATTTCCTCGCGTTTAAAGCGAATGATTTCTAATGTTTACATTTTGCAAGTGACTTGTTGTCGTGAAACATGAACTTGAAATAATAAGTATTATAGATTGAGTATTATAATACTCATATATTGACAATATCGCATCTTTTCTGTTCATTATATACAATATAATTGTCAATCTTTTAAAACAGTGATGCATAATTTGCGGTCTTCACTTGTGAATTTTTTGTTTAAATTTGTCAGCTCGTAACCGAAAATATAAAATCATATTTTTTATTTTATGCAAACGAAATAAATATTATTATATGTACAAAAGATTTTACCTATTTTAAAAAATGGCTTTCTGAAAATTGCCCTTAAAAAGATTACTCATTACTGTTTTAAAAGATATAATTTCGCGATTTCTTGTCATATCTGCTACAATTTTCAACAATTTAATCCGTTTAAATGCGTCACTAATTTATTTTACGAAAGATGAGAAAATTTGCTATAGGCGTGTGTTGTATCATTTTGGCGCGAGATTCGTGCAATTTGGAATTCGGTAAATTTAGGAAATCATAAGACTTAAAAAATATTTAATCACACTTACTAGATATTTTTTCCCGGAAATATATAGATATAGATAATCGCGAAAGTATCGGAACGTCTGCTAACAAAATATTGTATCAAAATTTTCAAATTACAATATAATTCATGATGTTACAGTTTACGTATTTATATCATGTATCATGTAGCATTTATCATGCCATTTTCCGTGTCAATAATATTTTCAAGAGCTTTATATTCATTGGGCTGTTAAACGAAAATTTTTGAAATTGGAAACTGATCAATCAGAATTGCGTTCAAGTATGCTCGTTGCATTTAAATACGTTTTGGAAGGAGCCTGCAATTACGCGTCCTCTTCACTTCAAAAAACAGTCAGATTACGATAGTTGATTAATAAGGCTTTTTTAAAAAAATACATTATTGTAGTTAAAAACGTTCATCTTGTATAGTTTGCGTTCCGATATTTATTATCAATGCTCAAAATATATAAGATATGTTATGTGCAACTTGTACGAAGTTAGTTCTTTATAAGTTTTGTATTTTTTTTGTATTTAATTTAATTATGTTGTATTACGCTTTTATGCTATAAAGCGTTTTTAGAACTAGTAATATATCATTCCCGTAATCGATGCATTTAAATGCATTAAAAAAAAAGCCTTATAACTATTATATTATTAAAACGAGTATCGCATTAATATCCAACAAAGTATAGATATTTGAGAGTAATAAGTTTACTTCTTGACAAAACTACATAAAAATAATTATGCTCATTCGGGCTTACAATTAATGTTGAACGTGATCGCATAAAGCTCGTAAAATATTGATTGCTAATTAACATACGTACAATAAAACGTTGGCAATAAAATTTCTCTATTAATTATCTCTATTAATAAACTCGTGATTACGCCATTCACTAAAATCTGAAATTACAATTTTTAATTCTTGTGCCAGCTTTGAATTATTTTCAAAGTTTTGGAGAAGAAGTTTTAAATTTTTAATTCTTCATATTATAAATCTTGTATTTATGTATTTTCTTTTTTTCGAAATTTGTGCTTTGACATACAATATCCTGATCACTTTACTTGAAATGTTCGATCTGATATATTTCGCTATCAAGCAATATTAAAAGTTACTTGTAGACGTTTAAATACTTTCGTGATTACATATATAATAATATGACTGGTTAATAAATGCATGTGTTTCAATTGTTGTAAAGTAACAAGATGAGGAATCATTATGACGAAGAGAACAGCCCGGACAATAATCCGGAGGAGGACAACATTGTCGTCGACCAGGTGAACACATCGCGCGGTTCGCACTCTGACAATGGTAAGTTCTATGAATGTCTAAGAGTCTCATTTAAAAAATATTTCGCAAGTTCATTATTATAAGATTATATAAGGCAGGCCTAATTTTTGAGCTCTCGGACGCAAAATTATTGATGCAAAAAAATTCAAGATGGGTAAGATTCGCATCTTAGTGATGCTTATCAATACTTTATAGTTTCTAAAATCTTACATTGAATTTTTTTGCCTCGATGAGTTTGCGTTTTAGCTCCGGAGCTCAAATTGTACAGGCTTGATACAGGGCATTGTTGACGCGTGTAACACCATTATCATTAATGCTTAATCGCATTTTTAATTGGACTGACCGCTCAAGTTAATTGTTGTGTATCGATAATAATAGACATATTGAATCGATTATATGAATAAAAGTTTTTTTATTTTGCCCTTTTTATTTTTTTTCTGTAATGTTGAACTTATGAGATCTTGTACGTATAAGAGAGAAGAGTAGCTATATTAATATTAAAATATTAATCAAATATTTGATAATTAATTAGCCTATTCTAACTGGGCGTACGTAAGAGAGGGGGAGAACGCTTATCGATTTTAAATTTTGGCAACGAGAAATAATTTTTAAAAAATTGATAAAAAATTATAAACACTTATTGTTGAATTTGTGACTCAGACGTTATTCGGATAAAAAAGTTACCGAAAATCCTAGTTTTAATTTAAGTATAATATTTTAATAAGTTTTATGTGAAGCTGTAACAAGTATCGGAAAACGTAATTACTTTTGATTAATTATCATCATAGTCGCGTGACAATAACTTCTTTTCATGTTTGCGGCATTAAAAGCGCGAGAATTGACGCCGAGAAATGATAGCATTTTCATTTCTTTTTATTATCGCATCGTCTCCTATCTCATTTTCGGCTATTTTATGTGATTTGCATTATTGTCGTGGCGCAGTTTCACGTTTGTTCCGCGCAACTACAAACCAAGAAAAATCCAAAAGGTTGAAAATCAAACGAAAACCAACCGGAAGTAAAACGACATTTTCTACCTTGTTAAGATTTCTACCTTCTAACAGATTTCTACCTGCTGTTAGTTCCTTTTGACCCTCGTCATTAACCTTAACTTATTGTGTCTTTATGGTGACAATCTAGAGATTGAAATGGCACAACTTTACAACATTGACTCTCTTAAAGAATGTGAGACAAGAAACATCTTTTGTTGTATCCGTGTAAACGTAAAAATTATCGCTTTTCTTCTGACTTATCCGCTGTTAATTATTGTATTTTATTTTTCCTACGTAAAATTTATGATAGCTTTGTAATTATATATTTCACCGAAACTACTTCGAAATTGCCTGGTTGACGTTAAAATATTGAGAATGAATTAGCACAGTTTTACAACATATTGACTTTCTCAAAGAATATATAAACTAGAAAATTACCTTTGTAAGTATTTTACTTTATACCTCTGTAAGTTATAACACTTGTTAACGTAAAAATTCTTGTTAGTGTCTAACAGCTTTCCTACTGTTAGTTGCGTTTGTTGCTAAGCTAACTTATTATATTTTATTCTTCTTTTCGGAAAATTTGTGGCTTTGTAATTCATACGAAACTATTATATATACTTCGAAATAACTTATTTGGGTAACGTGAAAATAAGAATTGAGTTGACAGCTTTAGCATTCCTTGTTACATCTCTATAAATAAAGTAAAAATACTTAAATCCAAGACATCGACACAGTCGGTGCGACAAAAAGAAGGATTTGCGACTTTGTACGCATTCTGCTTCTTTAAGGAGCAAGTTGTTTTAAAACAAAAGCGGATTTGCATGGTTTTACTATTTTGATTAATTTTGAACATAATATACATATAGTTTCTTAGTTTCCAAATCCTGCTCATTTTAAAACTAAAAATATTTAGATTGAAGACAAAACTAATAAAAAAAATCGCACTCATATTCTCAGTTTATCACTAAAGGAAACAAAATCATTCGTCAATATACGCGAATTAATTGTGTAAAATAATCTTGTAATATGTGCAAAAATATTCTCTCAAAATGATTAAAATTATTTACCGATGTATTAAGGAAGATTATAACGTTCAGCGTTTTATTCAGATCTACAATCGTCGACTTCGCGTCTCAATCAGCATCAGCAACAGCAGTCTCAGCAGCAACATCAGCAGACGTCAATCCCTCCTATAGATCCTAACGTGAGGAGATATAGAACCGCCTTTACAAGGGAGCAACTAACTCGGCTAGAAAGCGAATTTAGCAGAGAGAATTATGTCAGCCGACCGAGAAGATGCGAATTGGCTACACAGCTTAACTTGCCGGAATCTACGATAAAGGTAAAAAAACATTTTTATAATATAATAAAAAGAAGATACAAATATACTTTTCTAAAGAGACGTACTCTCTCTTAATAAGTTACACATTAACTCTCTATAACGCCATTTAGTTTTGAAGTCACGCATTTCTCTATTTATGTATACTTAAATTTTATTCTATTTTTTTTTACCATAATTGAGCGTACATGTATTTTACTATTGTTTAATTTTTCTTATCGTAATCCAAAAATCTATAATCTTAATTAATTTATTTTTGCTATGTTTGTTGTATATGTGTACAAGTATCGTAACTTCTAAATTATATAAATTATTTTTTCATAATAAAATACTTAAAAAATTGAAAGTTAACTGTCAGTTTCCTAAGATCAGATTTATTAGTTACACATTTGTAATCTTTTTTATAACACGAAAAAAAGCTTATAGATTATACAGAGGCAAAGATTTCAGTCTCAATAGTTTTTCTTCGTTTTATCGATATATTTCATGTTTATCTATCGGAAACGTTAAAATAATTGTGCATTATTCGTGCAAAATCGGTGACAGAATTATTTAACGTTTACACTTAGGACAGTTTTCAGTCTCTGTCAAAATAGAATAATAAAAAATATAACTTCGATCTCTTCCATTAGATAAACGCTAGATTGAACGTTGCAATTGATACTGTGAATTAATCGAGAATGAGCAAATGTTTACTCGCACCTTCGATAAACAGTGACTTCATTTGTGATCGGTGCAATAACATTTTCCATTAGCGCTTTCGTGTTTGATTGAGGATTTTCGCGGCGGATTATTAAGAAAATCCTTCAATCATTTAATGATTATTAATAAATATGCGAATAAAAGTCGAGCTTAAATTTTTCTTTTTTGTAGATATAGTTATACCTTTTCATTGCAATATCATTTTCTCCTTCTTAATTCCATCTTCTTTACTGAAATTATATTTAAGACATTTAAATAATATATTTGTATCTAAGTAAGTAATATAGTATTCCTCGTATCTCACACACACAATTTAATTTCTCACGGCCACCACGTTGTACCCGCGAAGACAAGGGCCCCTAAAGTCAAGCGGCTTAATAAAAGGCAATTAGTGACGTTTTTGTTCGCGCGAGCCGCCGAGAGCTGCCGATGGATATTTCTTGCCGTGGTCAGCTGCGGCCATATTTGATCGGCGATTATAGCCTCGAGAGAGCGATTCAACGGCCGCGATTCTCGGCCTTTGATCCTTCTCTCTCGCGTGTCCCGCGACAGTGCCGTAACGTTAGATCCCGCGGAAATCCTGACGGATCAGAACAAGGACTCCTCCCTTATCTCACATATGTGTATACGTATGTACATATTGTAGCCGCATTGTAGCCGCATATTAACGTTTCGGGGACCGACAGTTTAGTCACGGCCCTGATCGAGGGGTGACCGGTCGGGCGAAAGTGTTAAACGGCTCAATTAGCGACTGCCTCGCGGCCCACCTCGGACTTTAATGGATCTCTTAATTTCTCATCTCGCGGCAGCTCGCACTCGCCTCGGTTGGCGATCGTAAAACGGCGGCGAACAACGGAGAGGAGGGGAACGGCGAAGAGGTGTTAAATGACGGTAAACGTCCCGCACGAATTACCGGTATAATCGTTCGCCGCCTCCGAGAATTCCCTACATACGTGAATCTACGTATCTGAGCGTTTATCTTGTAGAAATGTAGGTATATGCACATAAGATCGCGCCAAGTCTCGTTCTGTTAAAACAATAGTAATTTTTATCCTGTAATAGCCGTTATTAAAGGGTAAGAAAAGAGCCGCGTTTCGATCGGTTTGCATATAAATGTCGAATAAAAAGGTAATAGACACGGGGAAGCGGAATCGATTATTTTTTACGAATTATCGAGAGAGATTCTTAATAATTATTTACATAGTTGAAAGATTTGTATGCCAAACGGATTCCACTCAAATTTTTGTGTTAGTTTAACAAGATGAAGAATATGTTAGATAGTAACACAAATATATTATGTTACAAAATTGAAGCAAAAAAGGTGATACTAAAAATTAAATTAGCACATATTTTATTCATTTATCTTATTGTTAGAAATGTTTTAAAACATGTTACTTTTATTAACTTTGTTATTTGTCAACTTACTCATTTTGACACTAAGAAATGTTGAATATCAATTTAACACAAATTTTCCAACTACACTGAAGAGAAAATGATGTTACATCAACAGCATTATTTTAATTAAAAATAATCTTGTCGCTTCAATAACATTTTTATTAATGAAAGAAATCAAATTTTATTGAAATATGAGCATAACGTAATTATTTCACTAATAAAGTTATATAAATTAACAAAATTATTTTTAATTAAAATAATACTATTGATACAACATAATTTTTTTTAGTGTACATATTATAATTGCAAAGAAATTTTATTTTGAAAAAGAATTAATCGTTTTGTTATAAAAACGTTTTTTCCAGGTGTGGTTTCAAAATCGACGCATGAAAGATAAGAGGCAGCGGTTATCCCTATCGTGGCCCTTCTCGTGGAATTCAGATCCTACTCTAGCGGCAGCGTTGCTCGCGGCTGCCTCGGCTGGCACATTTCCGCATATGGGTTACCCAGCTATTCCCACGTCGAATTTACCGGCGACGACTCACTTGGCTCCTTCAGCATCACCGTATCCGAACGCGGCCGCGGCCGCAGCTGCGTCTACTTATTATCGTTACACCGGGTATCACCCGAGCAACTCAGTCACCGCGCTTCATCGGCCACACGTTCGCCCTTTGAGCAGCCCTTATCCCGCACCCTCGCACCTATCGCTGCCCTCGCACCCGTCAATGCCGCCGCTGCATATCCTGTCGAGTATGCAGATGCCGAACATCGCTGCTTCCTTTCCCATGAGCAATCCGCCACCTCCTCCTCCTCCTCCTCCTCCTGTCACCATGCCATATCGGCCACCATTGATCGAAGAACTTAGCCCGGTAAATTCTTCCTCCTCCAGCGAGTACGATTACGGAGCAAGTCCTCCTAGTCAGTTGTCGCATCCATCGTCGCATCACTCGGTCCAGCAGCTGCCGCTGTCGCTGCCGCATTCGCATCCGGATCATTCGCATCATGCCCATCGCCTTACCGCACCCGTCATGCCAATAATATCACGAGATAGACTCAGCAGCGGCGAGCAGCCGATGAGACTAAACGGTATGAGTGTCCCGGTCATGACGGTACTGCCATTCGAGAACAACGTGAGCAACACCTCGTATCATCACGTGGCGATTCCTTCGACGTCGGATATATCAGCCTTGTCGTCGCTTTCGTTGAACAAGTCTGAGAAGGAGCTGGAGGAGGAAAAGAAGGAGAAAGAGAAGGAAAAGGAGGAGAAGGAGAAGAAGGAAAAGGAAAAGAAGGAAAAGGAGAAGGAGAAGAAGGAAAAGGAAGAGAAGGAGAAGGAGGAGCAAGAACAGCATCAGCACCAACATCGTCAGCAGCAGTCTTCACTTCAGCTACCTTATTCATTTCAATCATCTCAGTCACCTCAGTCATCGCAGCAACGACAGCAACGGCACTCATCCCAGCCCAAGTTGTTTCAGCCATACAAGAACGACAAGGATCATAACGGTACGATGTAAAATAAAACAATGATAAGATATAATGAATGTTTTCCATTTGATGACACAAGTGTCGTTCTATCTTTATCACTCTCTGAATGTCAAGAAGGATAGAACGATACTTGTGTCGACTTGTGTCATCAAATGGAAAACACCCAATACGATCTCTTCTCGCCGTACACGGCTGTGGCTGTGACTATAATCGCTATCGATTGGCGATGACTACAATCGTGTATATATGTAATTACCTGTACATACATTTGCATAACACGCATGTCGTATATAGGGTTTCAATCGGGGGAGGGAGTGAGTGCAAAATTTTATCTTTACACAAAACTTATCAATATATTTTATTAAAATCAGCCTTCGAGAATCTTCAGCTTTTTTTACGAGTAACGCCACGAATTGATATAAACGTTTGATTTTCCATAAAAATGATTTTCATAATTTAATTGTTTCTCTTTGCTAAAATTTAGAGGAGACAAGGTCCTCCGACTCCCCTTTGCCCATGATAACCCACGCGCTTTCCCCAATTATCACCTAATGTTACGTTGTATATTATACAGCCATTCTTTGTACATATATATTACGTACGTTTGTAATGTACATTTGTACACATGTAAGATAATTATTTTTTATTTGAATGTATTATATTTATAGCCTTCTAATGGTTTAATATTTCTTAATAATTGGGGATAATGGGAATATGGATGATTTGACGAGAGAACGCGTGTACTAGGTAATTAAAGTGGCGATCCATTTAGCAGGTTTTGTTTTAAGATTCACACTGTCGTAAGCTTCAAATGTCTTAGACTTGACTTACGTATTATCTCTACGATTCCGAAATTGCACATTTACACAATCGCAGCCTCACATCGCTTCCTGAAATATGTGATATGACGTAATATACACACACACACACATACATATATGTATATATATATCGATTATGTATACATGTGTATATTTATGAGAAAAGCATGTGCCAGATCAGAAATATTTTATTCATTAATATCATTTATTATATTCACAATTCATTTATTATTAAAAAAAATATAAAAAAGAACTTTAAAATGAAAAAAAAAAATATAGGAAAAGAAATATGGAAAAAGAACAAATAAATAATTATATAATGCAAATATATATTTTTTAAATTATCTTAAAATATTTATAATATGATAAACTACATCAGAAAAAATTTAATTGGATATTTCTTGCTTCGTTGAGCATATATATAAATGCATATATATAAATGCATTTTTATAACTCACACTTTTATATATTTGTACATATATAATATTTATTTGATTTTTTGCATGTATGTTTTTTATTATTAGCGTTATTAGTATTATTAATAAGTACGATGGGGGAGTTGTATATTTTTTATTTTTCACACATGTATGTGTGAATTTATTTTTTAATCATTTATTCTTTTATTATTTCATGATATCGAAATTGATAATATTGCTTCGGCGATCTCGGCAAGATATTAAAAAACAAACGAGCAAAAATATAATATTAATATTATCAAGTATTATATTTTTAGTACAACTATGTATTTGTACTTTTATTTTATACACGTATAATATTTTATTACATTTATTCATTTTTAAGCATTTATAAATATCGATGTTTTTGTCAATTTGTATTTCATCTTTTTTTTTTTATTTGTATTTCGTATTTTGTATTTGTCTTTTTTTGTATTTGTGTTTTTGTCTTTTTGTATTTCGTATTATCGATAAAGTGAAGAATCTTGATTTGCTAACAAAATGTCGAAAAACAAATAAGCAAGAATAGAGGAGGGCGAGGTTATTCATCGTCAACTTTCAACTTTAAAGTAATATGAAGATTTACGACGGCAAACAATATCTGTTTGCAATGACGTGCTTACAACTCTACATTATACAATCATGATTGCTCCTTGAGAACACAAGCACAACTTTTAAATATTCAGTACATTTTATTTAGAAACATAAACATTATTATAAGAAATGGACAAAAAAGGCCTCTTGGTATTATTTTTTAATATAATTTTATTTTGTATTTTTATTTTATATATATATATTATTGTATATCGAAGTAATCATACCAAGAGGCAATTTTTGTACAAAAATTACTGATCTGGCACTTAATATTGTCCTTCTGAAAGACGATGAAAGGGAGCTTCCTTTTCAATAGCGTGCGATTTTCAATTGTTTCACACTTCTATACTTTGCTACGAAATGTACATATAATGGCGTTATCATTAATATCGTATTACTGCGAAATATCTTTGAGGAAATGAATAATCTAAACTGTTTAGAGATGTGGCAAAATAAGACAGGAAACAATTTTATTAATTCCTTTGTTTAACTTTATTCACTTTTGTACGCAAATATAATAACATACATGCAGTAAGAAAACCGTTATTATGATCTCTTTCTCAGCGAAAAGTTTTTAATAAATCTTTGATGTAACAATTGTCATTATGTAGTTGAATAAAGATCAAAATACGGTAATAATTATGTGTGTCTCTTAATTCAACTTGATGCTTCCGTTCCGTATTCGCATGACTTCATTAATTAAAAATCCCGAAAATAACATCGGCAACTGTATTTTGATACTTCGCAACAATAGCTTGATACAACGAAAAGAAAGCTGATGGCGCAATGAAATACGACTCCATATAATTATATACGTAAATATAGCTTGTAGTTTTTAATCTCTATATCGATTTTAAAATAACAAATTCGCGTAAAGAGATATCTGATTTAATAAACAACTGCCATTCACAAATTATTGATATATAATTTGCAATTTTTACTCTCTCTATCCTTTCGAGCCATTTCGCTTCAAGAAATTTATTTGTAAATTTCGATAAACAACTTCACATTTTATTTTTATAAACTACAAGTTGTGACTTACTTAATTAATTTAATAAAATAAATTTATTAATTATACGTATATAAAGTGGCATTTATTCAACTGGCAAGTTGTCAGAATTTTTCGCTGAATGTACTTAACATAATATGATTATTATTTCGGCAATGGAATGTAAATATTAAATGTAATTCGAATTTTAACATCATTAAGCAAATACGTAAGACAAATATTTTATGTGTATAAACATATAACTACATGCGAGCACGTCTATTAGAGAAATTATTATTATACAGGGTATTTCAAAGTTTACTAAATTTATTTGTTAATGCTAAATATATTAATAGACTTGATATCAATATATCGGCATTTCTAATTCGTCTTGGCCCTCTCCTTACGACGTATATATATATATATATATATAATTAGATACATTGTGAGATAATTAAATTCTTCACTTTCTTTTCATGGCGTAGTTCGTAGTTTTAGCAAACTGTCTAATATCATACTACGTCACGACGAATTCGCCGCGTACGGGACAGTTGGCATAAAACGGGAGACTCTGGGACGCCATTTTGCTGACAATAAAATATCCCGGATGCCCAGGGGTTGCCTCTTATCTTTCCTATTATCGATAGCTGGCCGTGGACCAATATGGCTACGGCAGCGGTTGCCATGGCTACGTTTCGGTATCTCGCTTCGGGACGGAGGCCCCATCATCCGCGCTATTATCGCGCTTCGCCGTAAATAAGGAGGAGGCAGTCTCCCTCATCTCCGGAGGAAACGATTCCGCAGCTCCATCCATTCTCTCCTTCTCTCTCACGCGACTCTACTGCGAAGGGATCAGGCGAAACGATTCCGTCTCGCGTCCACGCGATATCGCACAGTTATTTCAAACTGAACGAATGCTGATTGCAGAAAATTGCGTTTTCGAGAACCGTACGTTTTTATTTTGGAGAAAATTTCGAACTATACGTTATACTCGATAGAAACGACGTACGTTAATTAAAACTGATCAGCATGAAAACGTAAATGTAAAATACGATATAAACGCGATATGCGCACAGAGAAAAAGATTCCTTTGGATTTAATAAATAATTTTATTGTATTCAAATAAAGACTGTTATTTGAAATGGTCCAAACAAATCGATGTTTGAATCGAATTTTACGGCACAAACATAATTGATACAGCACGTAGCACTGCTCGTTTAATTCTATTGTGACGTATAAGCCATTGTTTCCATATTTTCGGTCAAAAAAATGTAATGATTGTTTTAAGAAAACAATTATTTGCATGGAACAACCTCTATCAATATATTTTGCCATTTTCAAAATAAATAATTTCTTTCGCTGTTTGTATTCATTGTAACCAAATAATATATTATTTAAATGAAAGATATTACTTCAAATAATAATGTTATTTCTGTCAAGCAATAGAGATTTCCCGAATGAAACAACAAAATTTTCATTCAAACAAATAACATTTCGTACAAGCATCTGTTGTTTCAATGAAACAAATTTTAGCCAAATAAATAGGAATACTAAACACTGGAAAAAAAAGTCACATAACGTGACATAACGTCATAAAGGGATGCATCACGCGGGCACGATTCTTTTGTAGTCGGCGCGAAAGGAAGTTAGTACGGTTAGCGAATGCGGAATTAATAAATGAACGTTCTCATGGGCGAATGGCAAATAGACGATCAATGGCAAAAGTCCGTAAATGGAAGGACCGAGAAGCGATGATATCGCTGACGAGAGTCGCCGTATTGGCTGCCACCCAACGCAGGCAATTTCGGTCGGTCGAGGAACGATAAGCTCGTCGACCATCGCAACCCCTGCCGTTTCTTTTTCCCTTTTCCTCCTTCCGTCTGTTATACAACCGTGAATACGTACATACGCTCGAAGAACGGCCCCCAGGTCCCTTCGAACCATCCCGGGTGACCGGTGGAGATTCATTCGAGAATCGAGATACAAAGGAGATAAGGAGACGTAGCGTCGTAACGCTCGCACGTGGCTCGCACATCGAATCGATGCAACTTGCGATCGGGAGTACCGGATCGGACTTCTCCCCGCGTCCTTGACACAAATATTTTGACATGCTCGAGAGATAATAATATAGGATGTCTCTTTGACGAGATAAATCGATAGGGGAATAATCCCAAGCAGAACACATGACATCCAAATGGGTTCTAAAATGATTATTAAAAGTCACTTTTCTATCAGTCACGATTCATTTTAATGTCATTTTGACGTTAATATATCTATAATTTTTCGTTGTGCTTGGGATCGTATATAAAAAAGAGGTCCCTTTTATTTTTCCTTCCGTCCTTACCGGTACCTTATTTTTTCTGTTTTACTATTCTAACATGGAGCGACAGAAAACAAATTATAGAATATTTAAATAATTGCAAATTATTATTTATTAAAATCGGTACAGAAATAGTTTAAAGTTAATTTAACGTATTTATTACAGGCCATTGTACATTGCAAAAATTGATTTTTATTATGCGTTTTCTTCTTGTGATATTTTAAAAGCATCTTATCATTGATCACTGTTGGATCACCATTTGATTTTGTTTTCTTATTTTCCAGATATAAAATTTAAAAAAAATGAGACATAAAACATCTAAAACATTTTATGTATCGCGCTTAAAATGAAAGAAAATCACTATATTCTCTTCTATTTTCTCTCATTTTGCGAATACGATTTTCTTTGCTTTTATTTCTCTGCTTTTATCTCTGTGAACTCTCATTTTAAACACAACAAACAGGTCATTATTTTCATTGTGGCAATTTAAAGTTTTTACGATTATTATACTTTTGCTGCACTGATGCGTAACTGTTATCAATAGTAAAGCCACGTCGGAAGATATAGATAAAAGAAGGAAATTCTTGTTGTCTAAATTATCTATAGGTAGTCCAAATCAAATAATTTTTTCGACAGACGTCGAAAATTATAAAATAATTTTTTATGGCGTTTTATATCTCGCTACATTTCGTTTCGTTAGCGATTTTAATGTTATAATTTTTTAATAACTATAACAGAACGAGACATTCAGACTATCATGAAATTTTACACAAAATATGTAAAAATGAAAAAACTAGTGAGGCAAATTAAAAAGTCAATTGCCAATTAATAGTGAAAATTCTGTCACTCGAGAATAAACGTTATCTAACGTTTTCACTTTTCATAATGATAAATTTTTATTTTTAATTATAGAGTGAATTATAAATGAAATTTAGACAAGAATAAATCAAATTAAAAGAAAAAAACAATTCTATTTTAAAGCAAATCTAAGTACTTGATAATGTTCGTACAAAAATTTACTTCGACGAACCAAATCGGTATGCAGTTTGTAAGACTAAAATGTATTTGTAAATTTGCATATGAATATTATTAAGCATCAAAATCTGCTCTGATCGTACAGTGAATGTGTTCATTCGGAATAAAATATCAGTTATGATGACTTCGGATGAGAAATTACAAAGGTCTTTAATTTAAAAAATATTTAAACTCAGTGTACGTATAGATTCTGGTTAGCATTTAATTCGGGAAAAAGCATTGTTTTTTTTAGTTTTATATAATATTAACTCAATAAAACAATGTCGGTGATTAGTATGACTCATTTATCGATCTTCTTCTTTTTGCTTGGCGAATGTAATGTTTTCAACTATTACAGTGACATGGATCGTAACAAGTTCATTCTTTAATTCCGAGTGGAAAAAGATCACTGCAGACTTGATGCTGCTAAAAAAATAACTATCGATCTTATTATTAAAGCATCCTACCAGTCAAACATAAAATTTCGCGCATGCCTCCGTTACAGAAAAATTGAGTATATAAAAAAATAATAAAATTTTCAAAATTATTATTACATGAAAATAATATTATATAGTAAATATGCAACTATGTTATGTAAATATCTTACATATGTATTATAATTGTTACAAGTTACAATATTTTGTTTGATTTATAAAGTATATTTTTTTGAGACATCTTCGAAGAAATATTCTTTGTCGAAAATACTTCAAGAGAACTAAAAATGTCTCTTTCTGAAAAAAAAAAAAAGTCTTTTTTTTCTTATACCCTTCGGCAAGGACATACCGGATGTACTCATAAGAACTATATTGTAAGAAAAACGATCGGATCTAATTAAAAAGTAGAAAGAGGCCAAGGAACGACCTCTCTCGAAATTCTCTCAAAAGCGAGTGGGGTCAGCGTGACACGTTCAGAATGATAATTTATTTGACTCACCGAGGATTTACGAGATCCGATATTGGATAATGAATCAGGTCTCCCTTGATGGAATTAACTCACCTCTATAGCCCGGCCCTCTTTGTACAACGTACCCCTAGTATGACCTTTATTAGACCAAAGGAGGAAGGAAAGAAGGAAACTGTACGCGCGAAGCATGTCGGCTTGTTTTACGGGCAATGTGTTACATCTTTATGGGAGCCCGTAGTTGCGGCTTTATTCCACGACTTCCAGTCTTCATTCACGAATAATTTCCCAGTATACGATAATCTTGATTATACGAGCTAATTCTTTCGTTAATCGTGAAAACTTTTCTCCATCTTAAAAACTTTTTGTGTATCGACTTTTTCAATATGGATACGCGCGTTGTATTTAAAGTTTTTTTTTTAACAATTTGACATAGCAGAGCTTTTTCCATTTTTCGCGATAACGTTTATGTTTCTGAGCAGCACATATTGAATATTTATATAAAAATTGTGCTTGTACTTGTGCTCTCAAGGAACAATCATAATCATATAATATAAGTTACAAGCACGTCGCTGTAAAGAAATATTATGTTTGCCGTCGTAAATTTTTTAATATTAACTATTACTTTAAAGTTGAAACTGACGGAATGGTCCTGCCCGGTATATTTTACATGTCTGCAAAATAATGAAAACGGAAAAATTTAAAACATCTAAATTTAAAACATCTTCCATATCCAGAAATCGAAAAAATACTAAAATAGGACACTTCAAGTAGCTAGAGTTCGAACCATCTAGGTAGAAACTTGAAACAGAAAATCATAAGTGATGAAGACCAAAAGGCACGTTTATACTATGTTATAAATTACTGGCACATAAACGCATAAATCTATTCTGTCTATTCTGTCCATGTTTCGGCGAAAATTTATAGCCTTTGAACGGTACGTTTTGACGGAGCCTCACAATTTAGAGACGATCAACTCATTCAATCAACTCAGGCAATCGTGTTTTTTCGGCGTCTAGAAAGATGTGAATGGGACGTCAATATATGTATTATATTCTAGCGATTATGGTATATTAACTTATACAGCATCTCAGAAACGTCATAACTATAATTAACGATGATAATTCAAAGTCGTCGCCATTGTATTCGTGTTGAAGGATTTTTTAGGGTCTACGTATTTGGTTTCCCCGTTTCGCGAGGAAAACGATTAGAAGATCTCACTACTTGACGATGTTGTGCCCTTGTTCTCGCAATAACGTGGGGATAAAACCTGCAGGATCGTTTGGAATCAATTTTCACGCGATCGAAGCTTTCGAACTTTTAATCGGCCGTTTGATCTCCAACCGGCAATATTTCCCTCATAAACGGCAAGCATGGCGAATCCGGGTAGGGCCTGCAATAAAGCAAAGGCCAATAAATAACGCGGTGGCGGCTGTAACGGGGTAGCAGAACAGAACAGGGGAACCATAGCCAATCGCCTGCGCCGTCGCTCGATACGTACCCCTCATAGATCGCGATAGATGTATCGAGAGCGACCGATACATACGTCGATCGGCATTGTTGATCCAGTCGGACGATTATCGCCGACCGGACAACTGTGGGAAATTAATACGAGAATTGTCGACACCCGACGGGGAACCGATTCATTCGTAATCGTCCTGAATTTCGGAACTTCAAAGTAGACTTGTCAAGCAGGTAAAACGTGTTTGAAGCTTTCCGGATAATCCGACTTGGGGGGGTTGAAAATAAAACACAGCAGGGCACGTGTTATTCAGAATTATTCGAAACTGTACGGAATAGATTTTCCGATCGGAATTATCTTGATTTTCCTTGAAATGATATCTTTTGCAAAACCGCGCAATGTCTCATCGATTCTGCGAGACAAGTCGAGACAAATCGTTAATTCGTGAGCAGACTTAATAACGAGGTACAACTCAGCAACATTTCGTAAGCTATATTAACAAAGTGACAAAGTGACACCAAACACATAAAAATGACTCCCTGCAGAGATACATAATGCGCCATGGGATATCTTTTAGGACATCTTCAACGAACGAAAGAAACTTTTTAACTAATCAGTTACGTATACCCATTGATTCGCTATGGTTTAGTATTGCGTGTTTCTCACATATGCAATACCTTTTCATGGTAAAAAAGAAGACTTTCTTGGAATTTCATCTCGTTTGGCATGTTTCAATTTCTAGTGAGAGCTTAATTATTTTCTGGAAAAATTTCGCATTTCACAGTTTGATAGGGAGTTTTTGCAATACCGGTGCAGATACGGTGAAAGCTAAAGTCAGGTTTATCTTCTTCTTAACAATAATTAAGAAAAAAATTACGTGACTTTAGCGTTCATCATCTGGATTCAAAATCGTTATTGCAAAAACTCTCTAATACTTTAATAATATCCGAGATCGATAGTGACTTTTCATCAGCGTTGGTTTTGTTTAATGATCTTATGATTATCTGTACAACTCTTTGCCTTAAATTAAACCGGAGGAACATGATGCTTCTTTTCCAGTGCTGATCAACAGTGCAATCATCGCAGTCAATACGATGGCAAAAATCTAATCCGGCTAGAAATCCAACAAGAAAACAAGCATTGTGTGCCGCTGGCTTTATAGTTTTTAAGAAATTTATTTAAGTCGTAATTATTAATAGAAATATTGACATTTATAAGTTATATTAATATTAATTATAAATATTAAAATATCTATTGTTAATATTGATTAGCGCAGCGTTTATACTCCTGTATTTTTTGTGTTGCAACAATCTGGAGTTTATCGCAATAGAGACATATGCAAGTTTATTAGCTGAGCAACCAATGTTGCAAATAGATTGTTAGGAGTGCGCTTCGTTACGATACGAATGAGACTCAATTTCGCAGATAAGATAAGATAGCTGCGCGCGATGCTGCACCCTAGAATCAGTAGATTCAGTCAAACTCTCTCTCTCTCTCTCTCTCTCTCTCTCTCTCTCAATCTTTTGTTACTTTTGACTCTCAGCTTTGTTTTCTTGATGATTCATTCCTTCGAGCGTTCATTCGTTTAATCATAAACTTATGTACTGAGAAAAAATGTATTAACTTCAACAAATATTTGTTTAATATTAATATTTACTAAATATTAATATATATTTATTTGATACAAGGCCTATTAATTTGATTTATTGTAACTATTATTATTTTTTATTTAGTAAATATTTATTTTCCATAAATAAATGTTATATTAGTGCTATGCGAATAATTATATTTATTAAAATTTAGAGAGAGAGAGAGAGAGAGAGATACACATTACATTATTTTTCTCTCAAAGTGTAATATATAATACATTTAATAATTTTTATTTATTAAACGCCAACGATATGCAGATCTCAGATGGTACTAATCATGTTCGAAAAAGGTCAACCGCAAAAAACCGAAAGGCGCCGCTTTAGAGATGATTCCAGCAATGATTTCGGTTTCTAAACGGATGCGAACTGTGGAAAGCGCTATTATTCCTCATGTTGTACAAATTCTTTTCCCCATGAGGCAAAAACCTGGACAGATTTACGCCTTTTTTCCCCTTTTTTTTGTTACCTTTTTAACGCGATTCGACGCGCGATAATCTGGGATCTGGGTGAAAGCGTTCAGTAATTGCGTGGTTATTAAATGAACCTTTAAAAAAAATTAGAGTTATAGTTCCACTAATAACTATACTGCTCGCTTTTCGGTTATTTCTCTTTCTTCGGTTGTGCTCTCATAAGATTTTATGACCATCAGGATTTAGTTGCATAATACAACTCGCTAACATATTTTTTCATGCAGAAAAACCTTACCTTTGTAAGGTTCTGTAGTTTTTTTTCGGCGATTTCTTTTACCAGTTTTACCCTTTCTTTCTGCAATATCGTAACTTTTCGTTTTTACCCTTTATGATAATAAAGTGACGTAATTGATTTCCTACTTTTTCCTTGCCTGTCGTATTTTCTATGTCATCAACTTTATAACGTTCAGTTTATTCTATTCATTGTAACTGAGAGATTTATTATTGCGAGTCTATACGAAACTTAAGATACGAATGTCTATGTTATTTACTATTTTTACCATTATCTTATCTTATCTATTGTTTATATTTGCAATATTTATTATTTGCATAAACTTTTTAACTTTTGTACAAATTTAATTTTATACAATTTGATTAACGATCTCATTTTCGATGTATAAAAATGAGATTTTTATACATAATAAATTTTTAGACATAACTTTATTAGAAATAATTAATAAAAGTTTTTACACTATCCCGTATATACACTTATTAGTAGATTTAAAATGAATCTATCGTTTACATCAAAATCATTAAATAAGTTCGCTTTTCGTATTTGTAATGAAGTTGGTCATAAGGCAAGACGAAATTCCAAATTTGTGCTCCTTCCGTTTCGCAATCTTGCAGCGAAATTCTTTTGCGGCGAACCAAAGAACGCTTTCTGATGTAACAGAGATGAAATCATGGATTAAGTAGGATTGACATTGTATCGATTTAATTAATCTTTAGATTTTACCGCCTTTTAATATATAAATGAACAACCGTAGCATTAAGTATTCAACGTTTATATAGGGACGTGAAGAAGCATCGATTACATTTGTCTCATCGCATCTTGATAGATCGTTAAGCCGACGACGTTCATATGGAATTATCTCGTTTCATCGAGACTATCGACGGAAAACCAGTAAACGAGCTAGAGTTTCCCCCTCACGATCAGGGCTGAATCATTCGCAGAGTTAATTGTCTTCACCGCACCCCATCCTTGTCTCCGTTATTTGTGTAAACTATCACATGTATATAAGTCCTTAAATACTTGACAGAGATAATATTGGTTTTGTGCTGTAAGCTATAATACCCTCCTCTCTCTCTTAAAAAAAAAAAAATTATCTTTGCAAATATTTAAAATCTTAAAGTCTTTAACGTTTTCCATATTTATATGTTTTCAGAAGATTAACTTCTTCAGAAATAAATCGTTAAAGTTAGAAAGGAACACTTTAACTTTTTGTATATATTTTATTTTGTTTAAAATTTTTAATCCAATGGCAATTGAACAAAGGCGAGAAGAATAAAATCAAATAAGAATACTGTGAATGTAATTCATTTTTTTCTTTGCCAATATATACGTACGTATAATATTAGAAAATTGGAGAAAAATTTCTGAAGAAGTTAACGTTAGTTAGGTTTGTTGCTCGGAAAATGGCTGGATCGATAATTGAAAGTAAAATTTATTTAATACGAAGAAACGCTTTCTTCAAACGTATATTTTCTTTGCACGTATACACAAATACGTGCGCTTGGAAAATTCACCGACGAGAGCCGGCGCGAACCGTTCCCATTACGCGAAATAAATGCGAGTTAATTAAAGGGAGGAAACAATTACTCGCGAATAAATCGCTGCCGTTAATCCGTTATAGCGCGGACAAGTTAAACTTCTCCTCTCGCCGCCAATTCTCGTGCGCGCGCGCGAGCGTTCACAGGGGCTTTGCGAGAAATAGGGATTTGCGAGACCGACGTCGACGTCGGGGCGCGTTCGCATAATTGGCTTTGAGCGTCGGCACCTGCGTCCCAAAGTCGAAGCCGAACGGTTCGGCTTGGAGGCGGGGCGAAAGACGAAATGGATCATTCGATTCGCTGAGATTGCTTCAAAATACCGTCTCTCTCTTCAGACATACTTAGCACTGTTTCAGTCGTATCATGAAGCTAACTCTCTGAAATTTCGCATATGAAGGCAGTTGATAATATATAGTTTTTAATAAAAATTGTACTTGGAGTGTGCATCTCTTTCTGACGTTTCCAAGAGAAACATCCGTAAAGATTATCGAATTTACTTTTAAAGTACTGATCATCCTTAACATCATAAATAATAAAAAAAAATTTTCAAACATTTCAAATAATAATAAAAAAATTTTGATACAAGATTTTTAAATAAGAATAAATCTATTTTTGAAAATCTTTTACTAATAATCTTATAATATTTATATTTATTGAAAAATGTTGACTATGTCTACGATGTGATGCCAAAATAAGGGATAATAATTTTAGTTTACATTACTTCATATATGAACTAAGTTTAACTCACTTACTCACTTACGAAATTATAAATACATTAGAATGATCGCGTTTGTTGTTGCTTCTCTGAATTGTGTCGTCATATGTTATGACTCTCTTGGGAATAATGATATGGCTTTATTTTTTTTCTTATGTATATCTATATTTCTCGTAAATATTTCGAGTTGAAATTTCGAGGAATCGCGACGTCGCAGAAAATGTACGGAATATTGTTGCTGCATATCATATATCAACATAATTTATTTACGAATTAGATTTCCAATCAAGTAAAAAAATAATTAGATAAAAAAGGAATAGTTTTTTTTTTCATTATCATTAGTTTATAGACTAGACATTATTTGCCAACACACAAAAATCACAAGTAACAAAAGAGTTTAATAATTTAGTACAACTAAATAAGAGTTTAATAATTTAATACAACTAAAATTAGAACATACTTTCAATTCTTTTTTCTCTCCCTAGCAGTTTCGAAAATTCACTTTGTTATAACATATATTTAGTTCGCTGTGAATTACTATTATTATACTGATCTGAAGCACAATAAATGGCCTATAAAATTTATTTTCACTCCGTTTTTGAAACATTTTGCAAACGAATCATTTTTCATTGTTATTTGAATTCTTGATTTCTAATGTATCATTTATTTAAAGTGATTGAATATCATAATCACATATTTAGAAATATAATAGGATTTAGGTTTTTGTAGATAATAATTTTCGTCTCTAGATTTGAAAGCATGAATGAGAAAGTTTTTCTTAGAAAGGAAAGAGGAAAGAATGGTGTACCTGAAAAGGTGTACCTGAAAATTATTTATGCAGGTATTATTTATGAGAGAAATAAATTATGAGATAATATTTGGTCGTATTTTTGTCACAAAAGAGAGTAATGCAACATATATAAATTGCAATTACATAAACAGAAAGAACTTCCAATTAATTTTCAAATACTTTAATTTTGAATTTTAAATTTTTTTAAAATTTGGATTAACTTATTAATTATGAGTAAACTGATAATAATTAATACAAAAGAATGGGATGAATAAATGAGAAAAAAGTTTTCAAGTTTTCCGATTGAAACAGCTTGGTTGTTCTTACTCAAAAAGAAAATTTCAACAGAAATAAGAAATACGCGTCTATACTCCGGCTCTCAATTAACTGCAGTGGATTTCACGCTGCTTTCGTGCAGAGAGCATATGTGAATATGAACCCTCCTGTTGCCTTCCAATGTCGCCACCCGCGGACACGGTTTCAGACGGATCTCGTGTGGACCATTTTGTTATTGGAATTTGATGATCCGCCGTCCCCGTGGGGCCCCGCTACATAAATATTTGCGCGGTAAATCCCTTCGCCGATCCACTTGCCTTCTCTCGCCCCTCGTTCTAACTGCCATCCCTTCCTTCTCTCACCCTCCGCACCCTTTCGTTTTATTACGCGAATTCGTACATGGATTCTCTCGGTAACTTTATGATCTGCTTTTAACGGCGTCGAGTCTCGCGTCATCGATTGCCCGACGATGATTCCCCTGTCCATTCGTATGGACGAGCATGAGTTTTCTCTCTTTTACCCACAGATTGTCTGACTTGGAGCTTCAAGTTTCTTTTGATTAAAAATTATTTCAAATACGATAATACTGAATCAATAATAATATTAAAAGTATAAGAGTCAACTTTAGATATTTTATATTTAAAATAACTTTATAAATTCGTATTCTATATAGTATCAACAACAAATAGATCTTATCATTGGGTCATCTTTAATATTATAAATATTATACATTCTGATATTCTTATGATAATACTGAATCTACAATTCTTCTCCACGAAATATAATTTTGGTGTAAAATTGTTTAAGGATACTTCAAGGAAGGAGAGGTGGGAGAACAGAGTTGTATCATTGATTCGCTTGAGATGTAATCCGCGAAAATTAATTTGTACAGTGGCGTGTTGACTCTTATCTATGAATTATTCGGTGTTGAATTCACGATTAAGATAAAGGTCGAGAAAGGGATTGCTGAAACGACAGCTAGACTATCATATCGTTTTAATGACGTAAGACTTTTTAACCCCTCGGCAATTCTCTTATTCACTGGATGCACAGCAGGTAGAGATTACCCTTTCTTTCTGCGATTCAATTCACAATAGGGGGGACCGCGCAAAATAATAAACATCGTTACGTCGCCTATACGATGTTACGGTGACAATCGCGATGATCCCTGCGAATTACTACCAAGTGCCCAATTTATCGCTCTAGGGGCAAATTTGTCACTTTGTAAGTTACATCGGATGCTTTCCGAATGCTTAAATAATTAAACGTCAATGCGACTCGGATTTAAGAGATATTTTAATATGTTCCATACTTCTCTCTCTCTCTCTCTCTCTCTCTCTTATCTTTTTATAAATAAGAGAAATCTTCTTTCCAGATATGTTACTATTTTGGACAAACATTGCACATGTTATTCGTTCATGAATTTTACTGAAAAGGGGATGATTCCTCATAACAAGATTTAAGTCTCGGAATTATATATGAAATAAATTAAGATGAAAAAAATTCCTGAATTTATTTCTTTTAATTAAATTAAAAGATATATTTATTATTATTTAATTTAATATAAATGGAGATTTTATTTTAAATTTAAATATATATCTCTTAATTTATATTAAGTAAAAAACATTTTTTAATTATTAGGTAAAAAGAATATATTTTTAAATTATTACTATTCAGATATATTACTCATCTTCCAAGCGCAAAAAAGTCCAGAGCATATGTCAGTCGAGGCTGCAAATCTCTATCATAATCCGACAATAAGCGACATCGGGGGCCGTCGATGAGACGATGTAACCGTCCCACATAATGCAGAATCCTTCGTCGGATGATTAATCATTTCGGCACTCTAAGCCTCTCGCGTATCGCCCAGCCCTTCGATGCCTCGTTTTCTCCCTTTTTTTTGGACGGTCCCGAAAGGATACTTCTTTAAAGAGAGAGAAAGGAGAGGGGCAGAGAGAGAGAGAGAGAGAGAGAGAGAGAGAGAAAACATGAACCACTTTCGTCGTGCACATTCGCGTTCGCCGAAAGCGACGTTAACGATGCTTTATGAATTCCGCGGCAAATTTATCGCGAGGCGCGACCCCGTTCTCGTCGCGTACCTATCTCCTGTTTTAATCAACACGGATTGTCTTCGCTACAACCGCGCGAATAGCGTCCGAGCGAGAACTGAATTCCTGAAACTCTAAATATTCGAACGCGCGGTCTCTCCGATCGTCGACTAATGGAAAATCATGGCAGAAGCATTGTGAACGGCGATACCTCTCGATATCTCGGAATGGTATTGTTCAGCGCCCAGCGGAGAAAAGTTATGTTTAAATCGAACAAATTGTTTTCTTCCGTTGATTTTTTCTTTTTTTTTTTTAAATTGAAGCGAAAATACCTTTGAGGAAAATGAAAATTCACTTGATTTCAAGAAATAACGTTCAAATCTCTCACAGAAATTTTTATTCACCCGTAATTGTGCACAAATTTTTTTTTTTTTTATACAAACAAATTTTGTTCGAACCAAAGAAACTTTTCTCTGGATGAGTGCGTTCGTGATTGAGATCGGTGGTGAGATTTCTCGAAGATTCTGCTTTAAAATCGACACGAGATGTGCCACACGGTGACTGGATAAATTATGTTAGAACGAAACTCGCGAATTCTTTCTTATTCCGGCTTAATCCGGGGGAACGACCGTAGTAAAACGGATCAAAGGGGAATCATGCACGGGAAGTTGGCGAACATCCCTACTGTCTCTCCCACCCCATGGCGACTCACTCTCCGAACGCTCGTTTCGACTCGTTTCTCGATTCACCACCTCGATTCGCCACCTTGCTACCTTTGTTACCTTTGCCCGACCGACTAACCTTTGACCCTTGCAGTCAAGATTAGAAGGGGAAACGAGCGAGGGAGAGATCGAGAGAGATGGGAGGAAAGAGAAAGGGAACAAAAAGCGAGGGAGAAAGAGTTTTGCGTGGCGAAACGATTGCTTTTCCGCTCGCCGGATTTTTATCGAGTTATCGAAACTCCATCGACAACACACCGAGACAAATTTCATTTCGCACCGGCAACCTCGTTGGCGTATCCGTAGAATCGAGCTGGCTGTTAATATTAGATTCCTGCGTGGAATTTTTACGCCACGTCTACAATACGTGTCGTACATATGTGTATATGCATCTTTCGCTTCTTTGACTTGACTAATCAAACAAAAAAAAAAAACAATGATGACATTCGATCATAGATTTTGATTCAACTTTCGTTTTTCTTTTCGTATTTCTGCTCGAGAAAGAATTTTTTCGAGATGAAAAATAAAGTATCTGTATCTTGCGATTTACGATTTTGATCTGAATCGATGTGCCAAATATAATTTGAAAAAAAAAAGAGAAAGATTTTATCAAGTAAATAAATGGGCTCTTTTATGCCTATAAATAATTATAACTTTTGCCATAAAAAAAATACGTGTCAAATTATTAGGTAGTCGTGGCATCGACAACATAATTCAAGGTATTTTCAGTAAGGATACAGGGTAATACAGTGAATCATTTCATCTTTGTTTAACGTTGATAAAAATAATATGTAATGATTCACTGTATTAATTACATTGTTCTTACTGAAAAACATCCATTATGTAGATATTAATATTTCTATGTCATTACATTCCAAACTTCTCCAAAGAAAATTTTACTCAAAATATATGATATACATAACGTGTATGTTATATTATAATATATCTAGTAAAATTTTCTTCAAAGAAAACATTATGGAATGTAGTCTAGATTTATGATCGGCAATCACAACGGCAGTAAATGCCTGATCTCAGTGAGAAATGACCATTAAAATTCGAACCGACATTTAATTGACATCGAAATCATCGATTACATCATATTGACATCAATTCAGGCATAAGAATCATTTCTTGCTGCATATTTTTTTTTAATATAGACGAGAGACTAAGTCAATTTTTTGCTTATTCTCTTATTTCGCTTTAACATCGACCGGAATAACATTTCATTATTCAGACAGCACGGTAAATTTTTTTCTAATGTTCTTATTTTTTTTTAACGTTTTTTATTTTTTTCCTTTCGTTTGCGTCATCGCCATTGGACGGGCTCGTTGGAAGTCATCACGGACCTGTCACGCCATTTTAAAGACGACATTCTCCCCGCTTTACGACCCCACAAGAAGGCAGACTCTGTCTTTTCTCCTCCTATTCTCCCGCTGCGAAACTTTACTTTATCCTCATTCTTCAGTTCTCTCGGATATAAAATCTTGTAAAGTATCTTTTATGCGCAGCATGCCTCTCAGAACAGAATGGTGGTACAGGCTACAGTTTATTTGAGAGGCTATACACTATTTTAAAGCATTCGTTGATTAGTTAAAATTCTTTTTTTTAATTGTAATCAGTCGAATGCTTCGAAGCATTTGTAGTGTTAAAAGTAGGATACTGGGGTGATGGTCAAAATCGTTATTTATCGATTAAATGTGTGACTTAGATACATATAATTATAATACATACATACAATCTATGTGAGATATCGACACATCACTATAATACATATGCATATGCATGCATGTACTACTATATATAAATTGACCTCTCATTTCAAGATATTATTTTCGATATTGAATATATAATACTCAGCAAACAAGAATGGATTGAAATGAATTGAAATGGATTCAGATTTTCAGAAATATTGATTCACAAATGTTAAAATAAATGCTTTTCAATTCTAAATGCATTTTTATTCATTTAGGAATTGCATGGAGCATATCTCTATGCCTTTCAATCTAAAAATAATATTAGCTTTTTTGTGCACACAAATACAATTGTGAATACTATTCAATTCAAAATTTTGAATAGAAAATGCAGTTTTTCAATCCAATTGCATTCAATTGAATCGAATTGAATCCAATTGAATCCAATTAAATCCAAAACAAAGTATTCGCTATTTAAAATACGCATTCGGATAAAAAAAAATTTCAATCCATTTTAATCCATTCGCGTTTGCTGGGAGTTTATGCAATACTTAACGAGATATTAATTACTAAAAATTGCCAAATATTATGGCCTTGAATAATTTTTTACTTAAATACTATCAACTTTATAGAAAAGCTGCAAGAGACAAAAATCATTTATTTTCTTCTCATAGAACTCTAAAAATTTTTTCAGAATTTTTTATCAACTTTTTAGTATTGCATTTTCTTATTTTTATCAACATGAGAAAATACAATATTAAAAAATTCTGAAAAAATTCAGAACTTTATGAGAAAAAAAAATGATTTTTGTCTCTTGCAGCTTTTCTATAAAGTTGATAGTATTTAAGTAAAAAATTATTCAAGGCCATAATATTTGGCAATTTTTAGTAATTAATATTTTGTTAACTATTAAGAAAATTGCAAAATGGTAAAGGACTTTTCGATTCACTCTACCTGCTCATGATGGGTGACGAAATATGTTAAAATCATCTTGTATATCGGTAAGAATTCAAACTGTTTGTTTTCTAAAAGTTAAATTTTATAATATATTAATAATCTCATGTTATCCAAAAGCTAAGAAGTATTGTATATGCATTATAGTTCCAGAATATTAAAATAAAATTGCAACTCACATATATATGATAATATACAATTTCTTGTTGTTATTATCGCTGCGAAATATGAAAAAAAAACACATCTATATATATATATATCCATATATAGAAGTCACACACTCAGAGAATCGTATTAGCGTCTTAAGCATTAATTATTATAGTTGAAAATCTTAAGATATTATGTGCATACTAGCTCCACTATAAGAACACTAATGCATACCAGCCATACTTTAAATTGGTGGCGACATCTTTAACTAACTTAATAACTTATAAGCTAAATGATAAATTTTGCTAATCGATATACGAGATACTAAGATTACCGACCCTAGGTACACTTTATGATTATCATGAGTAGGTCGCGAAGATATAAATTTGAAGAATTATTATTATCACTGGTTGTAAAGCATCTGAATAAAACTTATCTTGTCAGTGCCATAAGTAAGAGTTTATCATTTCTTGATTAATTAGTTATATTTCGAACTAATGAGAAAAAATTTATATTTTATTATTTATTTTGCCGCGTGCCAACCTTTTATCGAAATATTAATGCATATTACGAAGTAAGTAAAATAATATTATATATTCTTACATTTTCTTTACATTTTTAATGTTCTCCGATTAATAAGCTTTGTTGCACGGTTTTTACTTTAGTATATGTATAAAGAAACTTCGTAATTTTATAAGATATTATAAGACAAAATTCGCACTAAATTAACTTGATTAAATTTTCAATTTCGTTTATTAAAATTCAACAATTTTTATTTATATGTATGTAGAAGATGCAAAATTAGAATTTTTTCGTTCAAAGATCCATTAAACTATCCCTCCTATGGATAGTCGGCACACTTCTGTCCTGAGGATTTAGTACAGCGATGAACCACATCTACTTTCGACGATACGATTTTATCGATAGTGTCAGAAAATGTATATAGTCATGTAGTTCCTAAATTGAAAATGGATGTACTGGCGGTAGTGTACGAGCGATTTTTCGGCAACACGAAAAAAACGTGTCCAATCAGAGAGAAACTTCTCTAGTTATTTTCAATCGATACAAAGCTTAGAGTCCTGGCATGGCGGTCGCTTCCGGTTTTATGAATCTCCATTCCTATCCTATTTCCGTCTTTTGGTGTCAAGCTACACGGCAAGATGGTGAGTGTTATATGAATTCCTTCTGGAATCTATTTTTTTTGAAGAAATCTTGTGTGATACGCATCACACACTCAAATAAGATGATAAATTTGTCGTTTTCGAATTTATCTCCGAAATATTTTAACAAATGTCGCGGAAAAAACGACCAATCGACGTTTTGAGGTTACGTCGCGGGTTTATTTTCGCGAATTAAAGTTTTTTGTTAGTTGAGCGTGCTTCATGATATTTCGCGATGATCGCAAAGATTCAACGATTTCCATTTAGCGGTCCAACTGTTCCAAAAATTCGTCCAACTGTTCGCGATTTGTCGCGCGTCGTGATTGAGGTTAGTTTCGCGTGTATACAAAATTATGATGGCATGCTCCTGTTTTCCAGTCGCTCGTAATTCCTGAGAAGTTCCAGCACATTCTTCGTGTCATGGGCACGAACATCGACGGCAACAGGAAAGTCATGTTTGCTATGACCGCGATCAAAGGTGTTGGTCGGCGTTATGCCAACATCGTCTTGAAGAAGGCAGACATTGACTTGGACAAGCGAGCTGGAGAATGCTCGGAGGAAGAAGTAAGTTTAATTTATAAATTTCGTTTCTACATTTGTGAAACACCTTAAAAATACTGACATATCCAAAATGCTTTTAGGTTGAAAAAATTGTCACCATTATGGCTAATCCCAGGCAATACAAAATTCCCGATTGGTTCCTTAATAGACAGAAGGATATCGTCGATGGAAAGTACTCGCAGGTATGCATCTGTTTCTTTAAAAAAAAAAAAGAATCACATGCTTTCTGAAACACATGCTTTATTGTTGAAAAATGTAAAATCATACATTTGGAGAAAAGTTTCTTGAACATGGAATTTTAGATCCGAATAATTTATTGAAATTCGACTGACATAAAGATGTATAGATATAAAGATGTAACGTTGACTTGGATAACAATCATTTATCTATTATTGTAATACATTGTGAAAATTCTATTGCACAAATTCACGACTGATCGTGCATATATTCATTGTACCTTCAGCTGGTAGATTGTGCAATAGCAACTGCACTGCTGTACATTTTTATTGCTTTATAGTATTCCTTACTATATCAAGTAACAGGTACGAGTGCAACAGAGATCAAATTATATACATGTAATCTTATGCAAATGTTAATAGTCAAGGTATCTTGAAAACTTGGTATTATTTTACAGCTCACGAGTGCCAACTTAGACTCTAAGCTCCGTGAGGACTTGGAAAGGATGAAGAAAATCCGTGCTCACAGAGGGCTGCGTCACTACTGGGGTCTCCGTGTACGTGGTCAGCACACCAAGACTACAGGTCGTCGTGGACGCACGGTCGGTGTGTCGAAAAAGAAGTAAACTTATATATATATATATTATGTATTATTAATAATAAATCTTTAAACGGTAAATGTTTTTATTCGACCATTTGGTCAATTGTGAAAAGAAAAACCATAACGATCAAGAGGCACAATGTTGATACAAGAATAATTCCATCGTGTTGTATGCTTTACTCATAGATTAGTGATTTATTTAATTAAATTGGAATTAATCTCTTGGTCCTGAAATAACGAATCACTTTTCAAGCCAAGTAAGATAGCCATTATTTCGACTAATTCAAGCTGAAAATAAAATTTCGCGAGAGAGCAGTGCGCTAAATTGACTCTAAATGCAATTGACAATAGACGATAGCTTCTAAGTACATTAATGATGTATTATAAGTGTTTCCACGTATACTTTGGGCACCTTTCCTTGTTGATTGCCTCTAATTCCCATGAAGTAATCGTCGTCGTCGGGAATTTTGTAAATACCGATTACCTAGAAAAAACATATATATACCTCCTGTCTTTCTTTTTCTCAAGATATTCAATTTATTAAAGTATAACTTTATACACAATCTAATTAGTACATCGTATTGATTATAATATACAGGCACGCATTATATATATAGCGTCACTATAGAACACATCGAAATAAGCGTACAAAACAATACATGAAAAATATGATAGTCGTGACACAATAAATAAAATGCTCGTAATAAAGTAAAACGGTAGACATTTCTTGAACATGCACAATTTGAATAAATATACAATAACTCGTTACGCACAAGTACGTGTATTCTAAACATTCGCGATGTGTCCTCTATTCTTGTCATCTTACAAATCTATAGCAGAGAAAACGTGAAACTAATACATAATATTAACGACACATCGATTAAAAAAAGAAATTAACAAAGCGCACGTAAATTCAAACTAATTGAAAATTACAATATATGTTTAGCATGCACAATATAATACAAATCAGTGTGTACAATTAAGATGTAGATATAATGCTAATATTATGAAGATAAATAGATTTTTTTTTTTAAGACGAATTACTTGATCAATCGATATTTCGTATTATATTTTGCAATTCGCAAGATAGAAATTATTTTTTTAAAGGATTGCTGAAATATTCACATTTAGATATTCTCGAAACTTTGCAGAACAATTTATGTATTATTAATGTTGCTAAAAGTTATCACAGTCCTTGTTTTCCGTTTTAGCGTGTATCCATTCCAAAAATGATTTTCCCAATTATCTTTGTATTGATATTAATAAAATGCTTTGCATTGCAGGAGTATTATAGTAAGTTTCGGCATTTTTTGTTTTTCTAATCAATACATGAGAATACGAATTTTTCAAGCTTTCTTTCGAGAACAATATCTAATATCTTGCAAGTTAACAACATATTAGCTGCTTGAAAATAAATGCATCAGTACAATGTTGTTAGTATTAACAGAGAGCTCTTAAAGTTATGCAAGTTAATATATATGAGCGTCTCGCGATTTGAAACGTGTACTTATAATAACAAATACTTAACTCTATAACGCGTATTAAGAGAAGTCAACATCTCGAGACAGTATCTTAATCCTTTCGGGACGGGGACCTCTCTGGACGCGTCGAATATAAATTTTTCCTTCAGAGCCTAGGTCGAGAATCGAAAATCGGCGACAGTCCCGAAAGATTTAAGCCTAAAACGAGTCTTACACGATGGTCCGAAGGAAATACAAAAGAAAATCTCTCTACAATACATATTTATACAGAGTGATTAAAAAAAAAAAAGACTATAAGTAGGTGACCTTACAGTACCGTAACTTAACCCGACTACAGATTCATGCCCTTCGCTCGAGACATCGTCAAACATGCTGTTGAGTACCTAAATCACAAACTTCGTTACCTCATCCTGCATGACGCTTAGCTCGCTAGGATCCCTCGCGTCGTAATTGCACAACACTCTTGCTCTGTCCTGACCATTCTCGGCTAGTGCGTTGGTGGTGGCTGGTGGGGTGGTGTAATAGGGACCCCCAGATAGGCTGGGTAGGTAAACGATAAGTGAATTTATAGTGCTATAATCTTATGTATAATATAAACTCGTGTACGGGGGAAACATTAGGGTAGGAGACACAACTGAACTTATAAGCGACTTTTTACGAGGATCATACATTGCTATACAACGTGAATATATTGAAATATCGTTTCATGTTTATAATCAGGCACACACTCACCACGGGATTCTACATAGTCATTACTTGACATTGAGCGAAATAATAAGTATTCGATTGTAGTGAATTGGATCAGTATGCATGCAATTTAAAAAGATCGAATTTTGCATTAAAGACATTTTTTATTCGGCAAATTAATTTGTTCTTTTGCGGGCATGTGTTCTCAATTCTACTGGTACAATTACATGCATTATTGTTACATAGTTTATCCCGATATTTCCCGACATTATGGAAAGAATGGAAAAATTTACTCTTTTCCCCGCAGTATATAATACAGGCAGATTATCAACATTCTAGTATAAAAACAAGAAAAGCGTGATATGTGTCTACATTTATGTCGTTGTTTAGTTACATGGCGCATCAGAATTAATTTCTCTTTGATGCCATTATGGCCATTCTCGGCCGAGTTACGGCGATCTAAAGCAATTGTTTTTGAAAGGTAATACAAGAATAATAAAGAGGTAGTAGTATAGAAGAAGATGAAGATAAGATATGTAAACCGCACTGATCGCCGTAAATCGTTCACAAAGAAATTGATCGAAAAAGATACTTTATCCGTCCTATTTATCTAAATATACAATTGCATGTACAATTATACAACATTGTAGAGTATTTATTGATAGGTAACAAGTCTGCAACGATTAAGCGACAATTGGAATCAAGCTTTTTAACGTGTACGTGTAACTTGAACGAACGTCGCTAAAATGGGAAAATTGCGTGATAGTTAACGTAGATCCGTTAATTGAATTGCCAACTGGATTCAAAATTTGTAATGACCCGTCAATATTCGTATTCGAAGGGTTGAAAACTAAATTTTACTGGTATCAGTGTCGAATGTGGCGGTAACGTAAGCGGCAGATCCGGCGGTTACGGACGAATTTTGAGGGAGAGTGGGCGAAGGATTTAGCTCGATCACTTCCTCGCTGTTGACTCTCAGCAAAGGGCTCGGTTGACGCGCCCTGCAATTACCAATCGTGCAAGCAGAGATAGAGAGTAGCGGGAAAGAACACGCTCCAACAGATTGCACGAAGGCCGAGGAAGCAAGGAGTAATTAAATAGATAATAAAAACAATTTACATCTATTACTAGCGATTGTTACAATGTTCAGGACAGGATGCTGATATGGAAGCAATTAAATCATGTCGGCATTAGATCTGGTATAATTAATCACACAACGGTTTCACCGAGATCAAACAATCTTGAAACTTTAATTCTACTGTCAGTCGATTAAAAGTTAAAATTAATTAATGTTGAAACCAGCTGTAACAGGTAATGTTCGTCAAACCATCAAAAACTGCATCTTCTGTGCAGTGAGACATTTTTATCATGAAAAATTTTATCTTGTCTTTTTTTGTCCAAATCTATGCCCGCGATTGCTGTAAGGAGAAGCGGAGTTTACGAATCGTTATCTAAACATACTCATTAACATTCAAGGTTTGTCAAACATTACTCACTCGGATTACCATAAAGTAGGATAGCTGTACAGAAATGTTGCAATAACAATACGCTGCACGAGGACAATAACGTGCCAAATACAGATTGAATAAAGTAGGTAGATAGAATATTTTTAAAAGAAAAAAGAAAGCCAAAAAGTGATGAAAGCAACCAACTTACCCGGCAAGGTCACGCTGTAGATCTTGCATGACGGCGTGGCATTGCGCGTAATGACGTGCTTGCGCTTCTACGAATTCGTGCAAGCATCGCAAATGTCCGGCCTGTGAGCTCGAGACACCTTCCAGCAACAATTTCACGATTTCTGCTTGTCGATCGAACTCTGATTGCGCTACCCTTAACTCCCTCTCTGCCTGAGTGAGCAATATATATATTTTATATGTGTGTATATATATATATATATATATATATATATATATATATATATATATATTTTAGTATCTGCTATCCAAGATGAAGTCAGGAAACCATAATAAAATGATTGTAGCTATGAGACGTAGCTATCGCTATTGATCCATATCGTAAGAAAGATTATGTGTCGTTTCACGATTCAACAATTGTTATTATCATTTTTTTGGTTTGCTTTTATGTATATACAGATATACATTTATGAGACTATTATGATAATGTGTAAAACGTGACAAGAACATTAGCACTTTAATATCTATAAAATTTAATACATATTCTTAAACGATAGCCATAAAAATCTTTAATGCGATCGCATTGGATTTGGATTTCTCTGAATTGAGAAAACAAGCGAAACTATCGATTGCATTAATACCTGATCGAGCAACACTTCGGGTGATATGCCGGACTCCTATAAATCGCAGCAGTGTGGAGGACAAAACACATCGTAAACGTATAGAACAATTTTTAAATGATATCAACAATTAACGATACTTACACTCTGTTGACCCAGCATGCTCCTCGCTTTCCTCACTCTATTTTTACATGCATCCAAGTCCAATCTACATTAAAATCATTTAACATAATTAATTATTAAGACTTTTTTAATATGTACAATAGGGATAAGCGATTTTTACCTTTTGGTTTCCAATATCGCCATTTCCTTGCTGACGGTTTTCATTTCTCCATCCAAGAACTTCCTCAAAGGCTGTATGTAACAATTGGCGGCAGTTCCTATGAAGTCTCTTTCGATCTGTCCCAATCTCTGCTGGCATTGGCCGACTTTTATTAATGCACTACCTAAAATCAAATCTTACATCAAGTTCTCTTCCATCATACATATATGTGTATATTTAAGAGAATATATTTGACATTAACCGTAAGCTATTCCTGGACCAAAATCATTTCCAGCTTCTATCATATCAGTGCCTACATATTCCAAATTGCTCAACCTATTAGGTCTCCTCTTATCAATTTTTTCATAAAAGAAATCTTCAATCCTATTACCTGCAAAATATGCCATCTTAGAATTAATGATGAAAAATATACATATAGAAGATTCTATTAAATAATGTTAAAAAGTGTTGACAATCGATTTTTTATCAAAATTCAAATCTAATTAAATTAATTCAATACCAGGATTTGGAGTAAGCACAGCTTCCATATTCCGCAGTATCTTTTCCGTCCAGGTTTTGGTGGCATTTCCTCTTTCTGCTAGGTGTTCCAAATGCGCATCTAACTCGGTTTTTTCTGAAGTACCCAGTGTCTCTTCTGTCATCTGAGAGACATGAGAGAGCAAACATAATCTTAAATTTTCTTGACAGTTTCTAACGTTTCTAATATATAGCAACGCTCTCAATATATAGTATCTCTAATGCTCTTAAAATATAGTTGCCAATGAACAAATACGATTTTACAATTTGCGTTCAAAGTCCGCGTCGTTATTGCGATGCTAATACAGCATCAGAGGAAGATGACGTGTTTTCATTTAATTAAAGAGCAGCGTCATTGGTATCGGCTGACGACGTTGCACGTCGAGACGAGACCAGGGATCTAGGTTAAACGAGATGACATTGGACGTGGATTTCAGTTCGACGAGAACGAGGAGCGGCCAAGGAAGCCGTCCAATGACGTGCAAACGCGTTCGATCGTCGCTTTCGTTGAATGTCAACGGTGATAAACACCGAAAACGGATTCGAAATGCGTTCGACGTCGCGTTTCCTCGGTGCGGATCCCAGACTTTTTCCGGATAGAACAGAGAAAAAAAAAGAGGATTTTCCCACCTGCACGACCCTGCTTAGAGCTGCTCCCGCATCCTTCACCAGCTTCTTCACGTTGAAATCCATCCTCGCGAATTAGATCTTTCACGCGATCGAGACTCTTCCTAGCAAGCAAACACCCAACCCTCCTCTTTCTCTTTCTTTTTGTGTCTCCCACGCTCCCTGTGCTTTGTCGGATTCATTAAATGCCTCAGCAACTTCCGGAATCTAGAGGTACTAGAAATTTTCAATCAGGCGTATCGTGTCTAGATATTCGTGCCTCATGCCTGTCGGTTAATCTGCAAACTATTTTGTTTATCGATCCAATTAAAATAAATGAATACAAGGTCGTTGTATTTGTCTTTCAAAACTATATCGCACGATATCGCGTGCCATGTACCATTATCTATAATTTTCGAAATGTACATATCATATACATGCGATGTCATTTTTAATGGTTTTGTTGAAAGAAATTATTGTTACGTGGCAATATATTTATTAAATGTAATCAAAGTCGTAAAATGAGACGACTCCTTTTCTATACAAGATTTTCACAAAACCCATTTGCACTGCTTATGTGCAGTTTATTGAATTCCATTAACAAAATGCAAACCTCCTCCTCAGAAAAAAGATATCATATATAATAACTATATATATTCGCTAACTTCTATCCGACTAATTAATGCTGTCTTCACACGTCCCTGCTCGAGAAAGAGAGAGAGAGAAATTAAATTTTTTAAAACATTACTATTAACTCTGGAAAAAAAAATAGAAAAAGATTGATATGATCCTCAGGCAGTAATCTCATAAATGATGATTCGACAATGAATAAGGAAGATTCGCGCCTGGAATACAAACATGTCAAACAACGTTATATTATAATTTTATGTCTAATACAATCAATTCTATTAACTCAACAATTTTTATAATGCTGCGTTGTATTCCAGTTTGATCTTCCTCTTACATTTTTTTAAAAAATGTATATCTTATACAATGTACGAGTCATGAATATGTATTGAATGAATATCCCAATTTTCGTAAATACGCTGGAATGAATCGCTGCGAAACATCACATAACATTGATGACTTGCATGCTCATTCAGAAACAGATTTATTGAGTGAATCGATTTTCTTCTCGCAGCTGCTTTCTCTTAACTGTTTCTGAATTTCCAGTTTTATTTGACTAAACATTGCGTACATCCCACATATTATTTCGTTCTTTACTTAATTATTAGGAACACATGGAGAGAGAATCTAGCACACAGGCGATACATGCCTCTTGGGAGTTGGTACAAAACGGTACTCTAGAACAATTTGCGAGACCTTAAAAAGAATAACTTGCTAAAAATACAATCGTGCTTGAACGTGCAAACGCATTTGATGACTTTAATTTAATAATCTCGGCCATGCCAGCACTCTGTTACAACACGCGTGACGATCGTATCCATTATTTTTTCTCCCCAGCAATATCCTTCCAGCAGTCGCAAATAGATACGCACTTGTGCCACAGCTTTGACGGCGCCGTTACTCCAATTATTTCTCGTTAAAAACAGCTTAATATTATCGTATTAGTATTAATAATAGACAATAATTATCATAATAACGACAATATTGAATGATGATGCATCACATTGCAATGACGTGATCATTTCATAATCGGTTCCACGTTTATATTGGAATTTGTGAAACTTAAATCGTCTCTGATAAGAGGATTAAATATTTCAAACGTGTTTTTGCATTAATCCTCCAACACAATTAATTGCAGGAATGTTAGTTTAATGTTTTGAGTCGTTCGTTATCAAGGCATTATTATACGCTATCGGCTTATTGGCCGATACTATAATTGGTTGTCAATGTGACCTTCCAATTGCCGATAGCTTTCGCGCTCGTGCCCGAGCCTCCGTACGAATATTTGTGTACTCGAACCACAAGACATTAGGGATCAGCGTCGTATCACGCAGCAACAAAAACTCTGATATTCGCCTAAAGAATAACAAAGATTGGAATAATATGAATGACATTATTATTAAGCAGCAGTCATCAGAGAAAGCAGCTTTGCAACTGTTGTAAAACTCTTTAATATTATTGATTTATACATTTAGATCCAATGAGGAACTACGGGCAAGGCCAATATCATACTAAAGAATTTTAGAACAGTTGCAAAACTTTCCTCTGCTGAATGCATTATCACCATTATTACGCCATTTTCCGATACTCACCACGAAACTACTATAGGAAAAAACGGTGTCAAGGTCATGTGCATGATTATGAACCATGCTGATCCCAGTGTAATCCCAATTAATGCACCCCAAATTACTTGGGTGTTGGAGTGGTACAACAGATACACTCTGCTGTAAGTTACCAATAAAGCTGTGACGATGCATCCTATCGCTACTATTGTCCGCCAAAATCTCTCAGTTACCGTACAGTTGTAATTTAACCTGCAAGAAGAAAAGTAATGCATGAGTGAATTGACAAGAGCGAGTGATATGTGATTGTGAAGTTATTTGTGATGTCTCATTACCTAAAGTATATAAAAAGTGTTGCGTATGCAGCAAAAAACCACATAAATTGTGTATGTGTAGACGGCATGCCGTATTCGGCGTACAGGCCATCTCTCTTCATCGGCCTTGCTTGACGAATCATGTGTTTTAATATATAATTTATACATTCATTGATACTGACTCCGATAAAAAATACAATCTATAATTAAAGAACAAGTTACATTTGCGAATTATAAATTAAATCTATATATGAGTTATCACAATTGATCTATATGTATTATTACAATTAACTTACGGTATGTAAATCCCTCCTAAAAAGTATCAATGTGATAAAACCAGTTATAATGGCAAAGGGCATTAGACTTATTACAGCCAAAAGTTGTCCAAAGATATCCCCTGAAAATTTATGAACATACATTATTGTCAGAAATAGATATTTTTTTATAATTTCAAATATACAAGTCTTTTCTTAAATTTCATCAAAAGATTGAATATCCAAAATTTAATAGTATAAATTAAATAGTTTGATAAGCATATAGCCACAATGCAAGATGTCTTAAGTGAAAATCATATATTTAAAAATTTTTAATATAATAAAATAAATGTTCGATCATAAAATATAAAATGTTACAAACTACATAATAAAAACGAACATGATTTATAAATCAAAACTTATGAGTTCTTGTGGACTGCCAAAAATTCATAAGGAGGGTCATCCGCTGAGATTGATAGCTGTATAAACAGTGCTTTTTATCCATTGGCAACTTTCCTAAAAGATATTATAGACAACAATAATAAAAAGAATTTCAGTCATGTAAATTTCAGTCATAAAAAACAGTCATAAATTCACAGTTAGTCATAAATTCAGAATTTCAGTCATAAAAAACAGTTTTGATAATGTGTTGAATAAACTCAATGGAAAGGTAATCGATAAAAACTTCAGTATTATATCATTCGACGTGGTCTCGATGTACATAAACATTCCGACCGATTTAGTATTTAGATAAAACGAATTTAGATAAAAATAGTGAGTACAACAATAATGAAAGCGACTCTAATTCTAATTTAAAGAAAAAGTTTTTTATAATACCATATTTAAGTAAAGTATCGGAAAAATTTAAAAAACTATCACATATTCTTTAATTAGGGCTTTAATATTGCTTACAAACCTATAAATAAAATGAATAGATTTATTAAAACTGGAAAAGATTTGCATAAAGAGGACCATTGTGGAGTGGTTTATAAAATAAATTGTTTAAATTGTGAGTCTTCTTATGTTGGCCAAACAAAAAGGAAATTAAAAACTCGAATAAAAGAACATAAGGCTGACATAAGAAGATCCATCTCGGAGATGTCAGTGGTTTCACGTCCCCAGTTGAATGAGATGCACGAATTGGATTGGGATAATATCAGAATTTTAGACACAGAACAATCATTATTGAAAAGAAGAATTTCTGAAATGATATACATAAAAAAAACCAAATAAGTAGTGTCAATAAGCAAAGTGACACTGAAGGTTTGCCCGTTGTTTATCTGCCTTTTATGAAGAAAGATCTTTCTCACATTTAATAAATAATTCTAGAACAATCTAAACTTTTGACACATATATATAAACAGGGGTAACATATATGATATGACAAATAATAACACACAATGTCACGATAAATTTCCATCTGTGTAAAGGATGTACTTAAGATTCATCATTTTTTTGCTATAAAACAGGTAACGATTCTATTCTCATACATTTCGATTAAAAGATATTAATGATAGATTAATTTTTTAAATTAGAATTTGGAAATTCTTGTTCTACATAATTTGCAATATGACAATTGGCTGCAACATTGTTGTGATACACCTTCACAAGATGAAAGAACACGTTTATACATAGTTATATTACACGATGGTTGAATTTAATGTCAGATATATGTAAGTCTGCGTTTTTATGCTCTTCTTTTCATAAGTTTTGATGTTACAAACATTAAAAAGAATATTAATAATTATTATATTTTTCACACGAAGTCTCACAAAGTTTCAAGTAACAAGGAATCTATATCGCAATAAAATTTCGTTTCATAAGCGAATGTAAATTTGTCATCTTCAATTCTGGATTTAAAATATTGTCAATTTGTTTCATAAGCGAATGCAAATTTGTTATCATTAATTCTGGACTAGCGAATAATTGTTAATATTCTTTTTAATGTTTGTAAACACATCGTTTTATATTTTATTGTACTGATAATGGTCAAGACTTGACCGAAACGTCTACTTTATCATATTAAAAATTTTTTAATATATGATTTTCGCTTAAGACATCTTGTATGCTCCTAATTATTTATAATTTGATAAACATATGTTAACAATTTTTTATCTAAAACGATTTCACAAATTCTTCAGCATTTTAACACATAACAACAATTTCTATAAATTCTATAAACATTCGCATATAATTAAATATTATGATGAAAAACAAATGCACCTAAGTTTCATTTATATCATGGCAGTGTGTAAAACAATCGGTAACGAAGCGAGGTGAAAACTCGGGATACTGACAATAAGAGACACCGTGCATTCGTACTGACCTTGCGGATACTCTACCAATGTCAGCGACAATGGGATCCATTCGGTCTCATCAGCAGCACGTGCGAAACGTGATTCAATCCCGTCGAGTGGCTTGTCGGGCGATGCCATCGTTATCGTGGTCTTGGAGGATGCGACATGTCTCGCACGGCGTCTCACGATGAACGGACGTCGGACCCGCACCGGCTGGACAACAGGAGAGGACGAGCTGGAGGGGAGAGAGAAGGAATCTCGTATTTATACTTGTGACTACGAGATTGTGGCCATCGCGTTGTCATCCACGATCGCCATTGCTTGTTCCATCACTCTCGTCGCCGTCGCTGGCATTGACCTCGCTGTAAAGTATAATTGTAGCACAAACGTCGACCACAATGTTGACGAGGCCAAAGCCGCCAAAGGCGCGTGGATTCACCGACGGCCGACAGAAGTGGACAAGGCCACCAAACGGATCGTCGTGAAAGTTGGTGAAAGCAGGAGTTCGATGTCCCCTTCCCCGCCCCTCCCCCCCTCCTCGCCCCTCATTTCGAACTCGATCGGCTAGCAGCGATATGGCAATATTTTATAATTTTATTTATACAGGGTGTCTGGAAATAATATTTCATGGGCAAATAGAGAGGACTAAACTGAGTCGAAAATTTTTTAAAAATTTTTCATCAACTTCTTAGTACTTTTCTTTTTTTTTTTTTTACCAACATGAGAAAATACGGTATTAAAAAATTCTGAAAAAATTCTGAAAAAATTCTTAGAACTTTATGAGAAGAAAATAAATGATTTTTGTCTCTTGCAGTTTTTCTGTAAAGTTGATAGTATTTGAATAAAAAATGATTCAAAACCAATATTTGGCAATTTTTAGTAATTAATATCTTGTTAACTATTAAAAAAATTGCAAAATGGTAGAGGACTTTTCAACTCAGGACTTTTAACCCTCTCTACCTCTGTCCATGAAATATTTTGGCGATTATTTCCAGACACTCTGTATAACTACACATATATTTCATAATTTAATAAAGAAAATTTTGGTGAAAATTTTTCTCATAATTTTTATTCGAATTGGAACATTTTTCAGAAATACTCAGAAATATTCGGAAAATTTACATCTTCTCTTAGAAGTTTTCGTACAAGTGAATTCTGAAATATTCTGAAATTTCTCATACCTTAATTTAAAAAAAAATATTTTTTAATTTTTTAGATTTATAACATTTCATCAGAAATTATATTTACAAAAAATCTTAGAAATCTTACGATATTTTATAATTAATATATAAAAAATTCTGAGAAAAGATGTAGATTTTCTCTACAGAAATGTTTCAATTCGTATAAAAAATGTGAATTATAAAATTATATAGGAATTCTGAAAAATTATATAGAAATTTTGAAAAATTATGTGAAAAATTCTGAGAAAAATTTTCACCAGGAAATAATTTTTGTATAATACATCCAGCGGTGGGCTTACATACTCCTTGTTTGATTCTTAAAAAAGGCACATGTGATTTTTAAAAAGACACTTTCATAAAAAATTTAATTTTTATTAACTGTTTCAAAAACTTCTTTTAGTTTTATACTTAGCTAAGGCCACTAAGGCTAATTCTACAATGTGCTTTTTGTTTTCTGTATCTTGCTGTTTGTTTCTTGTCTTATTGATCAAAAAGGCAAGAGGCAAACAGCAAGAAACAGAAAACAAAGAGCACATTGTAGAATTAGCCTAAGTCTGTTGAACGCAACCATGCCTTAATTTGCCATAAAGTGCTGAACGATCTTTCTATTATTACTGCTGTGACAAGCAACGATAGCGATTTAAGAAGCACGGCTTGAATTTTAGATACAAATTTAGCAGCAGTAAGCATGTCGTTCAGTGTAAATATATTAGTGTCCTTTTTATTTTGTGCCATACAATACCTTCATTAAGTAAGTCACTATTCCTATCAATTTCCAACAACTGATTGCGTTGCTCACGGGTTATAGTTTTGAACGGAAGGATATAAACGAAAATAGTTGAAAACATTTATATTTTTTTCAGAAAATCTAATGCTCAAAGAATTTATAAGCGAATCTATATACGGAAAAAATAAGCTTAATTTGTAGTATTCTTTGGGATCTTCTGTAGAATTGTTCGCTCTTTTAGTTTGTTTTGCAACAGTCCGCGATATTTAAACCTCAAGGGCCGAATTTACTTCATCGAAGAAGTAGTGGCCATCTTGTCAAGAAGTAATTAGCGCCTTTGCAAATTTCTCGGAATGGCAGATTAAAAAATTGAAGAAATGGGAATCTTTATTGATCATACAAATCGAATTATCTTCTTCTGTTTTTTTTTAATAACACTAAACTTCATGCAACAATTCAAATAGTTATACAGGGTGTTTCAAAATTCGCGCTTTCGTAAAACATGACACTTTATGCTAAAACAATTTTTTCCTTTAGCAAAATTGCGTCCGATAATTGCGCTTATTTGTTAACTTCAACCTGATCTCCTGCAAAAACTTATCGGGCGCAATTTTGCTAAAGAAAAAAAAATTTTTTTTTTGTACTAAAACGAACAAAGGTACTTTTTCCTATAATAAAGTTCGTTAAATAATTTTTGCTCTTACTCGTGTAACTTCAACCTACTCTTCTGCAAAAACTACTTGTTAAACGCAATTTTGCAAAAGGAAAAAGTTGTTTGTTTTAGCACAAAGTATCATGTTCTGCACTCTAAAATGCGCGAATTTTGGGACCTTATAGAAATTTCAGAAATCGAATTATCGATTACACGAAAATCCATGCTTAAAAATTTCAATCATTCGCGCGAAAATTTGAAAAAAAAAATGGATGAAAAAAATTAAGGATACTTAATGTGAACTTTCATGAATACACGTGCTTTTGCATATCTAAGGAACAATAAGCTTTTATTTTAAACAGAAAATTAATCTGTTAACTCATTGTGATTCGTTATAAATATTAGCATGTACAAAAAATGACGAGAGACAAAGCTACAAAGATGCGACATAATGCTCGCATTTATAAACTATGCTTTTATTTCACATTACATAGTTTTCTTACAGTCTATAATTAGAGACCCAATATTCTAGTCTGGCCATAAGCAATTTTGTTAAAAATATTTGTATGTGAGAAAGATATATACAATTTCTTCTTTATAGTATATATATTATCTCATCTTTAATTCTAATTAAAGTCATAGAGTGAAATTTCGCTCTAAAGAGTGAAAATTGATCCAGTCTTGAAAGAATGATATTTACTCTAAAAGTTTTAGAGAATATTTTTCTTTCTCGGAGGATTTTGACAAAATCACTCGTGACTAAACTGTGTTATAAGATCTCTAGTTTTGATAAATTAAATAAACAGACAGATTACATCGGTCTGCCCATGCCACGTCCCATTGGAGGTTGCGGGCCATCTTGGCTACTCCTAGGATTCCTGATAGTCTCATCGACAGAAAGGATGAGACAGGCGGCTTCCGTAGCGGCAGTTAATGCGTTGATCTTTACTATTGCCGGTTCCCAAACGCAGTACTGCATGTTATCCGTGATATCCTCTGAATTGATATCAACGCCGTACCACTGCAAACCTTTATGATGCTTCTGACGCAATTTATTCAAGATATTCGTCGCGTCAAATCCAGCGTTATCACATAATTGCCTGAAATCGATATGTCTCATAATTATTATATCTTGTAAACGTTTATGTACAATATATTATACAATACATTTGGGACACTAAAGTCTATCAAGTGAAAAATTTTTCGATTTCTACTCCTCTGTTTGTAATATTATACAAAAATTGTATTATACAAAAAGTTTATAGTGAAAAATTTTTATTTCCATTTTAGATATTTTTTTCATTATGATAAAAAAAAAGAACCAAAATTTCGAAGGTAGAGTAAATAAATGACGCTGTCCTTAAAGGATTTAAAATTCAAAGAATAAAAACATAATGTATACTTAAAAATTTTTAAAGTGAATCTCTCTCTAAAAAAGTGAAATCTCTATCTTAAAGGTAACGTATTGAATGTTACCTTAAAGCAAAGCCTTATGCTTAAAGCACGTACCTCGGAATAACTTCGAGAGCTCTCGCTATCGCTCCTATCAAAAGTTGCTCTTTTCCAGCAATAGTACGTGAGTAATCGCGTAAAGTCTTGGAGAGTTCCATTTCGATGGCACCACCGCCAGCAACCACTGCATCATTTTTTATCATGCGTCTAACGACCATGATCGCATCATGAAGGGATCTCTCAGTCTCTTCTAGAAATTGATCCGCGCCTCCACGCAGGATAAATGTGCACGTCTTCGCTCGCGAACATTCGTAGAAAAAGTTGAATCTAAAAATACAATTATAAATCACGTCAGATCGACCTACAATCGATATTATTGAATGATGGATATCATTTAATTACCTTTCGCCACCGATTTGCTTTTCCTCGAAAGTCTGACAACTTCCGAGATCAGAGTCCTTTATGTCGTGTACCGTTGTTAAGATCGCACCACCGCATGCCTTCATCGTTCTCTTGAGATCCTCATCAGGTACTCTACCGGCGCAGAACATGTCCCTGTCTGCAAAATACTGTGTTGCGACATCGCCGATCGGCAACGAGGACAATACTACTTTCGCACCGCTCTTGTGAATCTGATCGAGCTTATCATAGAGAATCTGCCACTCTGCGTCAACAATTTTCTGATACTCTGACACATTGTCCACGCGCACTTCGGCATTGTCCCGTTCGGCCTTCAATTCCAGCTCAATATTCAGTAATGCAATCTTGCATTGCTCATATTTTTTTGGTTGCATTTCGAATCCGGCGTACGAAAAGGTCTTTTTGAAGGCCACTCCTTCAATCAGCTCCGAATCCTCCAGCGCACCTCCAGAAACCTAAACATGTTACATTCAAAAATTAATTAATTACGCCAGCATATTAAAATCTTTCATAAAATATAAGATTAAGTACTTACCTTTTTAATACCAATCATATTAAGAGGAAGTAATTCATCTAGCTTCATGACAGCCTTGACAACTAATTGGCTGAAATGATTCTTTTGTTGATGTATCAATTTGGAATTCATAGCTGTGGCTGCGCATGCTTCCAGAAGCTCAATTTGTTCGTTTATGTTGCGTCTGTCTAATTTGACGCTTAGCTCATTAATTTTATCTTTAGCTATATGAAGTGCGCGACGAAGAGCTTTGATTATTATACGCGAATGTACGCCCTCTTCTATAAACGGTTTCATTTGTTTCAAAAACTCCCCTGCCAACAAAACTACGCTGGTTGTGCCATCTCCAACCTGTTAAATAATAGAATATTCAATCAATAATTTCTTTTTTCTTTGCTGACCTTATTTTACCTTCATATAAAATTATTTTGTTTGAACGCTTGTGAAACAATCACAAATCTTTAAGAAATTGTCAGTCTATACGTTCTAGATTTGATATCCTCTGAATTCTTGCCAGTATAACTTTATTCTTGTTGTGCTATTCCAAATCGACATGTTATAAAAAACACGTCGGTCTAAATATTGCCATTTTCAGAGGATACTGATACTAATGAGTATGACAAAATAATTGTTACCTCAGCATCTTGTGATTTTGCAATATCCACAAGAGTCTTAGCAGCAGGATGAATAATATCTAATAATTTCAGGATGGTAGCACCATCATTGGATATAGTGCTCTTTCCATTTTGCTCGACTATGAGTTTGTCCATACCGCGAGGACCTAAGGTGGTCCTAACGGCATCCACGACTATCTGGCACGCATTTATATTGGATATAACTTGTTGCTTTCCCTGAGACGTGTCTGTGCCTTCCTTTAGTAGGATTATTTGAGGTTGCTGCATTTAATTAATAAGAGAAAAATTCAATGATAAATACACATTTAAATCATTTCAACTTAAGTACATAGATCTCCACATATTTTTTGACACCAATATTTTTTTTAATAAAAATAAATTGTAAAGTAATTGAAGCAAGGTTATTGAACGATAAGAAAAAAACGAAGATCAGAATCTTCGAAGCATACATTCTACATCACACATTGATGCCCATTTCTACCAATATTAGATTAACTTTAATCATGGTTTAATTTATTTTTTATCTCTTTCGAGGAGGAGATCTGTACGATCCCTCGGCTCCAGTAATCAGAGAATCAGGGATTATCCGTGCGTGACCAGATGTCCGATGTATTGTACGCGGAATCGCGGACAATACAATACATCTAGTTCTAAGAATTGAGAGATGATGAGGAATAAAATTGAATTAGTTAACCTGTATTGGCAGAAATGGACATAAAACTGTTGGAATCAATAAACAAGAATAAATTCAAATAACATTAAGTTCAAAACATCTTATATCTTTTATACAATTCTTGAAAAAGTATCTTTAAGACATCTTATCTCGAATTTTAGCTTTTTATCCAAATTCTTTTGGGGAGGATTCAGCGTGAAATAAGTTTCCATATAAGGTTATAAAATCGGGCCAGAGAACCGACTACATGATGACGAGTCGCGAAAGCTGCGAGATATCTGAATATCTCTTTAATTTGATGAGATATCCCATGCCATGAGAAAACATAAGAACGTTAAATAAAAGCAGTGATCATAAAAGCGATCATAAGAGCATATATTAAATATAAAAGCGAGGCACGAAATAATGCACGTGGCGTCTCGAGAGTCAGTTTCGTGGAGACGAGGTCGACATGGATAAGAATTCATAGATGCGATTAATGATTTCGCGTTTCTCGCATTAAAGCTTACCATCTCGGAATCTTTCTTCTTCCAAAAGTTCTTATCACACGCGTTATCCGCGAATTAACTTTTTAACGCTTCGTGACCAACAAAATGACGATGATGTCTGCCAGGGATGACAATGGAGACAATGGCGTCAAGCAAAAAACATGCGTTCTCGAGAAGTTAGAGCATCATATAAAATTGGATAGTGCTCCCTCCCCCCTTTCAATTTTGTCCAATTTTCATCTCAAATAGCCAATCAGGGAGTCGATTAAAATTACAAATTTACAAGATAATGACAATGAAATCGTAAATGTTCTATTAAATTCATACATTTGTGTAATTTTCACTTCATTTCAAAATATACGAGGTACATTCTGATAAAACATGAAAGATGTAAAGATACTTTATTTTCATGCTGACGCTCAACGTTCACTTTCAGCGTCAAAATAGATCACGTGATCAAAATTGACGCTTGATATTCGTTAATTTCTATCACGTGACTGTTTTTCTATCACGTGACGCTAAAAATGTGCGAAGGAACAGACGTAAGTATGGCTATGTCCCAAAATTCACTGCTAGCGCTGAAAATCTATAGTTTACGTCGCGTGTATTATACATTTTTAGCATTGGCACAGATTTTATATAATTTCTCGCCCGTCTCGCAATTTGCATCGCGATGTTTTCAGGAAGTGACTCATTTTCAGGAAGTGCTCGTATCCTTGAAATACTCCAAAGTATTCGATCGACAATTATCCTCTTAAAAACTGACGCTACGTGAGAGATTGTAGGTCTAAGATTGTATTATTTACATCGATATGATATACAACACCCACAATTAGTCGCACCCAGGAAGTGAGGTATTTAAACGATTTCTTTCGTAATTTATATTTTACAATCTGTTATACGAGAAGTGTGTGTTAACTTTTCTCACACTCCTTGCTCGAATCGTATTAATTAACGTGACGACAATTTTCATTTGTATGATTCTGGGAATCTGTATTGATGGTGATGTAATGATTCTGTAACACGAAGGCTCATTCTAATATTTCGGTTACGTAAACTGCGATCCAGAGTGTAAGTTATAGTTTTCGTAACACAGACGAGATCCTCATACATTCGCCACAGGTTTATTTTTAAGCGTTACTATATTTGTATAGGTCTGTGTCTCCTATGATATTGTGTAATATGCAGCTCTATTATCACGTAATCCCGGAAAACGACTTGATCGGGCTGTATGCTCTTCAGTCATTCCCGCGCTCTTCTATCGCGCTCATACGTTTCTGCGTTGAACTCTACATCCCCGACAATCGATATACGCGGACGAGTTTACCGAGAAGCTTCAAGATCGTTGCCAGTTTATTTTCTCTTCTTCGATCAGAATCAAACGGAGACGAGGAGTGAGTTAAATCGCACTCGAAATCGGTCGATATTGCTAAAACTATCGTCGTTTGTGTCAGAATGGTGGAATTCTTGCAAATGTTTGAAATCAGTTTTTGTAATTTAACCTGTTCTCCAACCTCTTTCCATTTAAATTAGAAAACAGGCTTATGAGAATAGCTTTCACAAAGTTTGTGATTCGTTAATGTGTTCGTTTTATTTGATAACACCAAAAATAAATCGAGAGAACAGTTGGTTTATCATATTTCGCTTTTATACTTGACTCCGTGAGACATTTGGAGAAAGTTCAAGGTGATGAGGTACCGGAAATGTCAATGAGCTTTTCCGAGAGCGCAGGCGCGTCTCGTGGGGTGACAACCGTGCGAGAAATCGATACGCGTTTGAAATTTTAGGTTCACAGTTGTTTAGGATGTCAAAAGATCTTTTGAATTTTTAATGCACACAAAAAATTAAAAAAATTCTTTAAATACAATGAATGTAGGTAAACAAATAATAATTAAACAAGTAAAATATAAATATAAAAACGTACTACGATGAATATAATATAAAGGAAAGTATGTATATAGTGTTCAATAAAATCATTCGAATGCTGAATATACGGAGTTTTTTTAAAAACTCCGTATAACGAATATAAAAAAAAATGAATTTATCAGATATTTATGTATATATTATATGTGAAAGTCTCTTAAAATTGAAAACTCATTATTTAAAAAAGTATTTGAAATTACATTTGAGTCTATAATTTTAATTGAAAATATTGTATATACATACATCTCCCAGTCTTTCTCCCTTGGATTTTCAAGGAAAACTTAAATAATCATCATTTTTAGTCTAGTGTTTGCTGTGGAGAGAGGAAAGGGAAGATGAAAACAATTTGGGTAATTGGTGGGCCAGGATGTGGCAAAGGAACGCAATGTGACCGTATAATTGAAAAGTATGGATTTCTTCATTTGAGCAGTGGTGATTTACTGAGAGCAGAAGTTGCTAGTGGCAGCGAAAGAGGTGCGTCACTTCAGGCTCTGATGTCCAAGGGACTATTTGTGCCAACGGTATGTAATATGCAAATTTTCATTAATTGGTTTTACCATTCAAGAACTAATTAACTTGCATTTACATTAATTTTTTAATTATATAAATATGTATAAATTTTGTAATAAAAAAATATAAATATGATTATTAAAAATATAAGAATGAAAATCGAAATTGTATGCGCCGAAAGGATGAAATAAAAAATAGAAAGAGAAATATACAATATATCGCGCGTCTTACGCGACAAACTCAGTTTTTCTCAGTGTGAAGATCATGTGGTTCCGCTAGGACATTGTGCTGGAGCTTATAAAGGAACAGATGGATAAAGCTCGTGAGGAAGGAACCACAAAGACTGGATTTCTTATCGATGGCTACCCTCGTGAGAAAGATCAGGGAATTCTCTTCGAGGAAAAGGTAAGCTAGCCCTTTTCTCTTTACTATATATTTCTTCTGCTTTAAATTATCATTATGCTTGCTGCACAGGTTTGCCCTGTCGACTTAATTATCTTCTTCGATGTAGCGAATGATACTCTGGAGAAGAGACTCCTTGGACGTGCTGCTATGTCCCAAAGGGCAGATGATAATGAGGAGACAATAAAAAAAAGAATCGAGATATTTAATGGAAAAAATAACGAGATTGTCGAATATTACAAAGACAAAGTTATAAGAGTGAGTTCAGATATGTATATTTTTTTCATTTATTCTCAACCGTCGTATATCCTACAAATTATAAATTAATTATTTCCTTTCAGATTAATGCGGAAGGAACAGTCGATGAAATATTCGCCGAGGTAACGAAAGCGTTCGACACTTTATTCTTGGCAGATCTGATTCAGTGTTGCCAGTAAAGGAAGTGTAGTATCAACCTATAGAAATAGTAGTATTTATGTCGTACCACCATAACAAAATAGCATACAAATAGTCGTACACATTTAGCTTTTTTTTACGACTATTTGTCCTACTATTTTGTCATATAAAATATATAAAATGGCACGTTCAACAATATTTTGACTTTATAATGATTACGATAACGTCACGCTAATTTTTATTACGTGCCATTTATAAATAAAGATAATTTGGATAAAACAAAATGATGAGATTGCTTTAAAATATTTGTAAAATGGACGAAAATTGTGCTTATCCCTCCCTGACACTTGTAAGTGAAAATAAGCTACGAATGTGCATTGAATAAAAGCACTTCATGTGCCTTTCATCACTTTTTACGATTATTTATTGACAGGGGGGAAGGGTAAACACAGTTTTCGTCCATTTTTACAAATATTTTAAAGCATTCTCATCATTTTATTTTATTCAAATTGTCTTTACTTATAAATGGCGTGTAATAAAAATTAACGTGCCATTTATCGCTTCTGACGTCACGATTCAATATGGCGTGGTGACTACTCAGGAGCCTTAAACAAGTATTAATCGGTATTCTGCTTCAATTATACTTCTTTTCGTCCCGTTCCTCTGACATTTATTAGCTTAGATAAATTGCGACGAAGACTTTTAAAGAATCGCAAGATTTGTTACTCTAAAAACAAGTTGTTACCAAAATTTATATTTTAGATGACGTTGGATGCTTACTTAAATGAAATATACAAATTAGGTATTGTTAATTGTTAAATAAAACTGACGTAGAACTATTTTAAGTCTGATGCAAGGACATTTGCATTGTTTATTGCAACAATTTGTTTTCTAAGCAAAATCTTTAAATTAACATTTTAATTACGATATGAAATAAGTTAAGATTAGATTAAAGATGATATGTATTAACTTTTACTAGTTTTAGCAAATTGCACAACCATAGGTTTATCTTTTAATATATATCCATTCGTTTCTTCGAGAGCCATTTTTGCCTGTACAGCATTTTGTAAAGTGATAAATGCTTGTCCTTTCATTCTACCTTCTTGCATAAGACGTACATCATATCTAAAATATAGATGTTAATCAAGACATTATAAAATAACGTAAACTGTAAATAGCAACAATACTAGCGAAATACTCACTCATTTTCGGCATCTTTTAATCCAGCAATAACATATCTTTCATAAATATAATGTAGATCCTTCATTTCAACTTGTTTTGCAAGATTTTTTATGTAGAGACGATTGGAAGGTTTGCCCGGATGATAATTTTTGAACACAGGAAGCAATCTCTGATCATTGGCAGAGATCTTATTAGTTGCCAATTCCTCTGAAGTTATAAACTTATTTTTTGGCATTTCTGCATTCTCTTCACTGTCTTTTGCATCCTCAGTAGTTTTATTAGCTGGGAATATTAAACCAAATCCACCATCTATGGTCACAGTACTATCTCGATTAGCAGATGTTGTTTCCAATGATTTGTCGAGAGTTTTTAATTCAATCTTGAAATTTTTAGTTTCTCCCCGTTGAACAGACTCGAACATATCTTCTGGCTTGAGCACTTTTTGTGTTGATGAAGGTATTACAATATGTTTAGCAGGGTTCACAAACTTTGGAATTTTTATACGTTTTGTAGATTGCGGCCTTTTTCTTTTAACGGGGATAACTTCCAGAGGTCGAGTATTATCTTCTCCATCTGATTCTAACTCTGACTCTTCTTCCTCTGATCTTTCTTCATTCACTCGCTCGGGGAATATATCTAAACAGGAAGAATTTTAATTTTTTTCTGATCATTGTTCATTATTCTAGATGTGATTAAAGTCTCGCTATAAATGCTTTGATTAATCAATTAGATGAGTTTTACTAATTGAGCAATCAAAAAATGATTTCATTTAGTATTTGTAACATTACGTTTACTGTCTACTGTATCCTCTGTTATTGAATACCTTTGTATTTCTCCATATTATACACTTCCCTAAGCATAGGAAATTCCATTTCCAATTCTTCAAAAGGAGGAGGTAGATTCATCTTATTCATCAAGTGTAATACCTACGAATACACGTACAGCTGCAATAATGCCAGTTAAGGTTGTATAAAAATAAAATCTTATAACAAAGACCTGACAGTTTACCTGTGTATAAAAAGCTGGCTGAGTTAACAATTGTATAGCTATCCTTGCCACTGTACTTTTTGTCGGCGTCATATATTTATATCTTATATTTGGTGGAGGCGGTTGACTAAATTCATAATTCATTGTCCAATTGTTTAATTTCCGCAAGAATGCTTGAACATCAGACTTACTAACAGTTTCCATTTTCATATCACTGTTCACTGATATTTTATGTTGGATGCCTTGCTCCGAAAGTTCAGTGGGTATAGATTTCTTAGCATATTCAACCGACAGATATTGTCCTCTGATATTTAACTGATGTAGACGCAGTAGTGCTTCTGCTGCTAATTGTTGGGATAGGAATTTGGCAAAAGTGACTGTGTACTTGCTGGATGGTCGTATCGTTTTGGTCTTGGTCGCACCATATCTCTGTAATAATGCATCACGTCGGTCATCAGAAAGTTGCGGAGGCAAATGAAGGATTCTCAGAGTATCGCACGCCTAGAAAATACATTAGAAAATACATTATTCGCGATAAAGAAGTAGATTTTTATGTAATAGGTTAGAAACACAATTCTACTCTATAAAAATTAAAGTGTGATATTTTAATTTAATAATGTTCTATAAAATATAATTACTGGAATCATTTTTTATGAAATTTTTTTGTTTTAATAAAAACAAGAGTAATTTTCACTCGAGTTGTCAAACAATTCTAACGAAATGTAAATAACCGTGAATTGCGCAATCAATGCTGCTGTCACATTCGAAACTGGCTATTTTCCCATACCACGTTCCGATTGGTTCCCACCGCAGCCATTCCTAGGGCATTTTTGAAGCATTTGATGGACCAATTAGAAGAAAGAATTTTACAAACTGACTAATTAAAAAACGCTTCAAAGCGTTTGCACCATCGCATTGACTGTACCCTCAATCTTCAATGCGTAGTGTGATTTCGGCTTAAGTTGAACCGAGATTCAGTTAATTTACGTTAATGGATGAGCATATAATATACATTAAATATACCTATTAGTTGAATACTCCTCCATTATCCTGGATCTACAATAGATTTTTAAGCTTTAAGCGATAAGGAATGGACGAATCACAATCAATTATTCTCTTCGCATTCTGTAGGTAAATTTCTTAAGGCTTAAGGCTTACAACACCTATTGTAGATCCGGATTTATCGAGGCTCGCGCATGTCGAAGCCGAACGAGCGTCCGGAGCAGAGAGAAATCTGAGATGGTTTCCTTTCTCTTTTGAATCTAAAATTCACAATATAAAAGAGAAGAAGAAGAAAAGAGGGGGATCAGCTTTTTCGTCGAAATCGCCTGTATACTACCGCCAGTATATTCATTTTCAAAATGGATACTACATAACTGCACTCCATTTTCACACTATCGGTAAAATTAGCAGAGAGTTTGTCGAAAATGTAAAAAATATTTATTAACATAAAATTTTTCTTTTGCTTGAGTATAATTCTCAATAATTATACTTTGAAATCAATCAAATGCGATATTGCACAAGTTATATAAAATACAACTTAATATTAATATATATTCTTATACAAATTTTACGCGACGCTATTCTCGACTACAAAAGTAATACAACTAGAGTGTTTGTGTAATTAATAATAATTTAATAAATTTCTCGTTTCACAAGCATCTTTCGCGATATTGCGTATAAAAATTAAATTTTTGCGATTATTTTACCGGGAATGATAATACATTAGCTGACAAATAGAAAAGGAATGTTTTTCTTTTTTATTAATCTGTGATCCATTTGATTGATACTTACAAATATTATATATAATATATATTTTACAGATTTATTAGAAATTATAACAATAAGTAATATAAGAGATTTATATATACACATATTCTTTCTATCTGTCCTAAATAATTATTTCGCACACACACGAACTGATATAATGTAATCGCCATTTTCATTTTTACAAGTGAATTGATTGTATAGTAATAGATAATTTTGTATATTGTATATTTCAGATGATATTTTCCCTCTCACGGGTATGATCTTGGCGAAGTGGGAGGGCTCATTACTACGAAATATACATGAAAAGAATGGTTTTTCCCAAATATTTAAAAATTTCTATGTAACTAAATTTTTAGATACTTGAACAAAATCGTTCTCTATGTGTAAAAATAATCCAAGAGGGAAGCTAACGTATTAGCCTCGTCGCCGATTTAAGTGAATATGAAGGAATCGGCCGGTTCGTCACGTCGCGCGTTTGTTTTGAAAGTAATAAATATATCGTTGACATTAATGAACTTTGTATAAACGCGGAGTATATAGTGTGGTGCGATAGATTTTTATTAATAATAATTAAGTATATATTATCCGCGAGTGTTTTTCGTGAGTGTCTTGTGAGGAGATCTGGATGAAACATTGATTAGGCACCGGCGGAGCAATCTTAGAGTGAGTATCATTTTTTATCTATATAAAATTGTTTTTTATTTCAATATATTATTAATGATTATTTATTACTTCTTATTCTAGCTATGATAGTTTCTGGGAAGACACGTTATTAATATACAGTAAAATTTTTTGAACTTTAACTTTTTATACTCGTATACAAAGAAAAGTGATTTTAATATTATTGAGTATTTTGTCTTATTGATGATGGTTGATATACATATAAATGTATATTTAGAAGAAATGTTAAAGCAAAATTTTAAACTAAAAAGTATTTTGACGTAAAAGGACGGGAAAATAAAATATCGATATTCTTATCACATACAATTTTTATTAATACAAATTTTATGTAGAGATCAAATATAAACATGCAAACGTCACAGAATTAAGTGAACAAGTATTGATCTTAATTTATTCATATACTATAAATATTTGATAAATGTATTGGAATATGTCGTGAGAAAGCATTGACTTCTTACCAGAAATTACTTGTCAAGATATATGTACAAAACGCGTGTACATTGCGCGTGAATATTTCTACACAATATATCCTAAACAACTAGCTGCCATATTTAT
>NW_011627340.1:73352-89926 GCF_000204515.1 Acromyrmex echinatior | reverse complement strand
GAAACTTTTGTTATAATCTCAGTGCAGTTTTCTGAAGGGACCTTTGATAGACCGAATACTATGAGCTCATAATTCCTCTGCTCATTGATTACGCGCTTAAAACTAGCAGACAGTCTATTCGACAAGGCATGAGAATCATCGATAGGAGTCGCAGGGTCAGTACGCACCTCACCCTCCAGCCTAGTGAGGCGCTCCTCAAGGATGAGCTCCTGCCTTGCACTTACAGCAACCAAATCGGCGAATAATCCATCTGTCGCCGCCGCCAGTCGATTCGTCACACCCTCATCAACATCCCCAAGACACCGTAACACCCCATCAAGCTCCATCATCCTAGCGTTATGTCTCCAGAATGGACTCGAGACGATCTAGAAGACTAAGTCCTCAATATGAACAATTCTGTGTTCTAAACAAGAGATAAATTTAGTTAAAGTAGACAAGGAGGACTTAACTGCAGACAGAACAGATGAGATATCTGGGAAGAAAGACGCTGCACTCCGTCACTTTCATCAGGTAGAGGTGAGAAAAAAGGCGGCGAGACGCAACCAGCCAAGCAGGCACCAGCTCCAAGCAGAAGCAACGACTCACTACCAGCCGCAAGAACAGAATCGCAATCATTGGAGGGGCGCAAACCATTGTTAGCGCCACAGAAAGCGCAAGGGTGCTTACGCAAAATAAAACGTTTACATTTGATACACGTCGACTGACTCATGCTAAAGTACATAAAGTTAGACACAGTACAAGAGAATGTGTTTACGCGAAAGATCGCACAAACAAAGCAAATTAACAAAATAATTATTGATAACTGTGCCTGTCTTTCAATCAAAGGCAGAAGCGAATGACAAATAAACAATAACAATAACGAATATAACGGCTAGATTTGAACATAAAATTATGACGTGATTATAAAAATTATTACGTGACAAAATATTACAATAATGTAAAAAAAAACACACAACTAACGCAGTACAAACGCACTAATAGAGTAACGAAAACGCAGAAACGCGTCACTCACTCACAGAAATATATTCTGCTCGTCGACCAGCATTCGCGAAAACATTAAAAGTAAAAGTAAAAAAGTAAAAAAAAACTAAGATTTTGCAATAAGCACTAATGACTATAATATAAGGCACAATAATAATAAAGCAGCACTTTTCAACGCAGAAAGAATAAGAAAGCGAAATCAAAACAAAGCGGCGAGCAGAGATGTTGACAACACAAAGTATCACGAGACAAATCGTATATTTGTCTTGTAACGGCTCAATCCATTTCAATTATAAGAACACCGATTCAATTGATTTTAATTCTATTTGCTAGGAAAGACGATATTAATCCTATTGAATTCGAAGTTCTCTGATTTCGAGGATCTAAAATAAACTTGGATCTAAGGATCTTTAATACACAACTAGATAATCAAATTTGCCTCTCACCGACAAAAGTAATCAGATTTAATCAAAACTTCTCCGATTTTGTGGGCGATATTGAAATCTGTTTTAATGCAACGAACATTAATTTTTTTCGTATCCGCAGTAAAAGTATTCAACTTATACTCGTTTCCACCAAATAATATATGTTATGTTCATAATTAAATATTAAGTATTTTTATCGCGTACTTTGTAAAAAATGGAATATACAAATAATTTTGAAATCTTTAAAGTTGAAAATGATCCTTTTGCTCGAATTATTTTAAACTAATAGCGTTTTTTTGGTTATTGGAAACATAAGAATTTAATTTTTCGTATATTAATTTTAATTATTAAACTTATTTATACCTGATTGATACAACGAAACATTAATGTTTGACGATTTTGTTAAACACTAGATCTCTTTCTTAGGACTGATTGTTTTTGAAAAATGACTACCTTTACGATTTTTTTTCTCACAGACTAATCATCCAATTAATACGAATAAAAAATGAAAATATTTGATCAATCTTCAACTATAACGAGAATTTTATTTTGATCCGTACTATTTTGATCTCGTTATAGAGTTTAAGATTGGCCAAATATTTTCATTTTTTTATTCATATTAATTGGATGATTAGTCTGTCAGAAAAAAAGTCGTAAAGATAATCATTCTTCAAGTTTTGACATTTTTTTATCTCAAAAACTATTGATTTTATCAAAAAAGTCTAAGAGACCAAAAAATGTTCATTTCGATCCAATTAAGCTTAAAGAATTTTTTCGGAATTTTTATTCAAAGTTTAATATTTATAACAAAAATTATTAGGTGTTGGAATTAATTCGTAGCGTTTTTTTAATGAAAGAATGTTATTTATTTCACATGAGCATTAAAAAATACATTAATGAAAGTACTTCCCATCACTTCCCATCTCTTGTAAAACGCTACGAATTAATTCCAACACCTAATATTTATAACTTTTTAACAACCACTTAAAAAAATGAAGTATATAAATAGATGCTTTTTCGCAGAATAATATGAGGAATCGAATCCAATCATTTTCAATCGCTAGAACTTTGATCGGTCGGTAATGCATTTTCTAAGCGATTTTTCGGAGATAAACCGCTCGCCTATATTAATGTTTGAAACATTTTTTCGTATCTCTTTTATTTCTTCAAAAAATAAACTGTATTTATTTACGTTGCATTAAATCCGATTTAATTCTCAACTGTTGATTGAGAGAAATTCCGACTGAATCGGATATTTTTTGCTGATCACGACAAAATCAGATTCTCGTTACATCAAAATCGATTTCATTATCGTCCACAAAATCGAAGAAATTCCGATTAAATAGGATTACTTTTGCCGGTTGCGAGAAAATCGGATTATTGTTTCATTAAAACGTTTCATTAAAATTCCAATATTGTCTGCAAAATTGGAAAAATTCCAATTAAATCGAATTACTTTCGTTGATCGCAACAAAATGTTGCATTAAATACGATTTCGTTTTCATGGAATAGAGGAATTTATAATTGGAACAGATTCATATGATCCAATTATAATCCGTATGAAACGCATTAAATCCGATTTAATTTTCAATCATTGACTGGAAGAAATTCTGACTGAATCGGATATTTTTTGCTGATCACGGCAAAATCAGATTCTTGTTACATCAAAACCGATTTTATTGTCCGCAAAATCGGAGAAATTCCGATTAAATAAGATTACTTTTGCCGGTTGCGAGAAAATCGGATTATTGTTTCATTAAAACATTTCATTAAAATTCCAATATCGTCTGCAAAATCGGAGAAATTCCAATTGAATCGAATTACTTTTGTTGATTACAAAATGGAATTCAGGTTGCATTAAATACGACTTCGTTTTCATTCATGAAATAGGGAAATTATGATTGAAACAGATTCATATGATCCAATTATAATCCGTATGAAGCGCATTAAATCCGATTTATATATTAAATAATCGGTTTCAATATAATATAATATAATATTCTCGGTGCAAGAATCCCGATCAATACAGATTACTTTTTTAATCGGTTTTAATCGGCTCTTTTCGATAGGATATCTTCTTCGCTTCTAAATAGAGGTCATAGAAATGATGATACATTATTAGATATTTTTAATAACATCAATAACTAACAAAGGAAATTTTCGAGAAATTTTGAAGTTACGAATTCGAGCTGGGAATAAAATACTGGAAAATCATTTTAAACATGCAAGTTCTAACGCTTATACATATAATTCAAAAACGACGTAAAATTTGCTTAGAAAATGTTGCGGTGAGGAAATTATACATAATATATGTTAATATACGTTAGAGCCCCAGGAATTTTTATTTCACGGGAATTAGAAGATGCGTGGAAGGAACTTGGATTGACGTTTCAGACCAAGGTAGAAGATCAATGCCTTATCGCGTCTATCACGAACGCACTCAGGTTAAATTTCAAAACAGAACGCCTATTCGGCCGAACGCAATAACTCTGTTTTGAAATAGTGCGCCCGTTGATCCATTTTTAGAAAATTCCTTGGGATAGGATGGTGTGACCTTATAAGAAGAGGAATACAATCGAGAATTTGAATAAATTCATTCAATTATTCTTACATAACTCTAAATTTAATAAATTCTATCATAATGTATTGTAATTTAACAATAAGTTTACTTAAATATCGTCTAGTTTAGTGTAAAATGTTGTATTCCGCGAATGATTTTACATTATTTCGGAGGTGTCTGAACAGAATTTGGGAAAGTATTATAATTTTGAAATTATAATTTTGACCTATCTCCTGTTCATTGTTCACATAAGTTCTTTTAATTAAGCTGGGGAAATCCAAACATTTGTATATAAGTTGTGATATTGTATTAGATCTAAGTGTCAGAAGAGAGAGAGGCTAGTTCGAGATATAAGAAATCGATTGGGGAGAGTTCATGACTTCAGGGTCTAGGATTATAATTCATTGATTAGAGAAGTACTTAGAAAGGTAGACTCTGAATATTTGAAAAAAAATTTAAATAGTATCATATTTTTTAATTAAACAAATATTTCATTACAGAAAATATCAATGGTGTCCCATTGATACTCTCTAAACAAACTATTTATTCAAATTTCATAATTTGTTTTTCAGTATATATTCTTATAACTTTTTTACTTGAAAATATATGTACAAAGTGCAATTAATGAGATAGGAACGCACTATACTTGTTGAAAATAAAATATTATAATATTAACTCATTTTTTGTAACATCTTGAAGAAGTCAAAGTTCATTATAGAGGATCATGTATGACAAAACTTTTTATTAAAACGAAATCTACAACATATTACATTTTCAACCAATTTCATTAAAATTCAATTTCCATAAAGTAATTTATGCAGGATCCTTTGCACGCGAAATTTAAATTTCCCAAATTTTCGAATTATACCTCGTATATCTTTGCAAATAATGTATATCTTAACAATCTACTTTTTTGTTTTCAATAATCTACTTTTTGTTTTTTCTATAGAATCAGCAACATTTCTGTTCGAGATGCATCTCAAAAATCAGTTTTTATAGATTCGGTGTACGTGCGACAGACGGATTGGCTTTTAGAAAATTTTCAAAGCTTCTAGAAGCTTCCAAAAAACACAAACTTGATAATCACCTCATCAATAAGGGCAAAAAATATAATCAACTCGCATATCGTACGTACACAAATCCCAACCGCCAAAACGGCAATCGAAGTCAGATTAGTCACAGCGCACGCGCGCTCGCGTGACGCGAAACGCGTAACACACCGACACCCCAATCAGAATTCCTGATTTGGCAGGCGCGCATGGCAATAACGGCCGCTTGACCGTCGCGGCCGAGAATTGCCAATCGCGATCCGAATCATAGGAATCACTTCGAATTTTATAATGTTCTAGAATTTTATAGGCGATTAAAAAAGAAAGCCTTTATTTTATCAAAGAAATAAAAGGCCGAATCGATCTGCGATCTCTCTTCTTCGACTTTTTTCAGTCAAGTAAACGCTTCTTCGCTTTTTCTGATTAAAGTGAATACTCTGAAAAAAGTACAATCGCCTGTGAGACGCTCCGCCACCAGAAAACTGCCGCGTTCGATTCGTGATCAAGAAGTCTCGTAAGTCGAACTGTAATTCAAATGCCTTTTCGCTCAAATTTTTCTCGCCGACGTTCTCGCTTTAACTTGCTCTCGAACAATTTCTAATTTTTAAAGTTTCTGTTACAGGCCATACAAAACCAAATCTGCATACTTTAGTAAAACTCATTTTAGTTTTTTTTAGTACGTAAACAATAATTATTATGTTTATGTCACTGATGTGTGTTAACACGTCGATATATTTCAGGCAATACATTTTTTTAGCATTTTGCAAGTAACATATTTCAAAATAAATAATGCAATATCTTCGTTAGAAGATGTATCAATAATTGGAGCGTCCTTTATCCAAATTAACAAATAAAAATGTTGCATACCTGTACCTTAATATTCATGCCAAAAATAATGAGTTTCTTTTCCAATCATCAAGTGATCATCAGGTGATCAAATAAAATCAAGTATAACTCTAAATTTATTATCTATACATCTCGAAGTTGATACAGGATCAAGTGCAATAAGTTCATTTGCAGATTTTTTACCGGCAAAGGATTTATTACGCCCAAACTCCGAATATATGAGTGGATTGGTTTAGAAAAAGAGGGAATGAGAAGGATGGAGTATAGAAGAACGTTAGAGCTTTGTCTCCCATGCATCCACGTGGAAGGAGATAGAGTGAGGAGATGATCGAACGCACTTAGGTGACTCCGAAATATAGATCGTCTCGTGAGACGTTAAGATTCAGCTTTCGAGAGTTAAATGCTCGTGGGTCTTATTTTAGGTCAAGGAATTGAATCCTTTTCACTCGGGACAGGATCATGTGCGAATCTATGTTAATAAGATAGAAATACGAGGAAATAAAAGAAATTACAAGAAAAAAAGTTTTAATTAAACATGGATATATAGGTATTTATTAATCAAACGTTCAACTGAGATAGAGAATAACAATTTAAATATTTTTCGACTCATGTTAATATACTAAATTCTAGATTTACATTAGCGTCTTATGTTTTTAAATTAAAAGATTATTTATTGACATTTACTATTGAAATTAAGCCTTAATGGATTCAACATTTACTTAATAAATTTTATTTAATAAATAACGGAGTGAGTAATGTGAACATTGGAGTGTGTGTGTGTATGAGAGTGAGTGTGTGTGTTCGCGAACATTAATGCGGAACCTAAATTTTAAATACAAAGAAAAGTGTCGAAAAATTAGATGAGTGAGAGTGTAGTGTATATTCAACGGAAGGAAAGTATAGAACGAACGAAAATTTGAACTAAGATATCTATTGAATTTCATTAAGGAAGTAACACTATCGCTCTGAAATTTAAAGCTTTTTCAGGAATTTTTTTTTAAGAAATGTGAAGTGTTTATAAAAATCCATTTACACTAATTTATTATACATATATTAAAGTAGAAATTGTATTTTTTGTTTTAGTTGATATATTAAAAAATGACGGCTCTTGACAGCTGAAGGGCGGGAGCGCTTCGAAAAAAGAAAGTCAAGCGGTGGGCACGATAGCTCATCGTAGACTTGATCTAGAACAATGAAATAAAAAAAATTAATTTTTTTAATCCAAAAGCTAGTGAAAGCTAGGATTTTTCTAAAATATTAAAATCTCGCTTTTCTGTGTAACTTTAAGTAACAAAATTTTTGGTTGAAAATTTACATTTTACTTTGAATCGATGCCATATTATTAAAAACGCATATTTTTTAAAACGGCTATATATTTCATTAGTTTTTGGACTAAAAAACTAATTTTTTTTGTTTCATTATTCTAGGTTTATTCAAGTTTACGATGAACTATCGTGATCATCGCTTGAACCTCTTTTTTCGAAGAGCTTTCGTCCATCAGCTGTTAAGCCGCCATTTTATAATATATTAATCCGAAAAAGAATACAATTTCTACTTTAATATATGTATAATAAATTAGTATAAATGGATTTTTATAAACACTTCGCATTTCTCAAAAAAAATTCCCGAAAAAGCCTTAAATTTTAGGGCATTGAAGTAGTGTTACTCTTTAATGGTACAGGAAAAGGGAAGAAGAAATTTAAAAAGAAAGCCATTGGGACTAAGAAAAAATGGGGGGAGTGGGAAAGGAAAACAGGGATAAGGGTTTCTGGAGGTTGTCCGGTTATGGCGTTTCGGATTTTGTCGGAATCTGCATTTTCGAAATTTATAATAAAAATGTCTGGGGGGAAGAGGATCGATAGAAAACTTGGAACTAGGAAAAAAGAGAATTTAGGGATATTCGTAATAATAATGGTAACGAGGACGACGAGGGGGAATTTCTGTTACGAACTCCACACTTGAGGTTGAGTCGGCGGGAGAAGAAGGATGAGAAAGGGGGATGTAAAGAGGCTCACTTTATTTGCGAATATCTTTATTTATATCATTTAGATATAAGTAAGTAACGAGAGTACGTTGTATCGTGTTGTCTGTTATTGATGATGGTGTGTTTTAGTATAGGCAACCTTATGCTAATAAAAACACTTTATTGTGGCAACTTATGAATGCACATGGTAAGTCAGGATTGCCATCCATCAGAGGGAAATGTCGAGAAAAATTCGTTGAATTAAAAGAGATGAGATGGATTCCGCGTCAAGGGAAGGAGAACGGGGAAGAGGCGAAGACGGGAGTGCCACCACTGGGAAAGGAAACAGGTTGAGGGGAAGAAACTAGGAATGAACAAGAGTGGTGATTTGGAAAGGGTGGAACGCTGGAGGAAGAAGGGCCTGTGACTGGATTATTATTAATATTATTAATATTGTTATTATTATATAATATATTGTTGGTAGCTAAATTATTAGGGCTATTATTGTCATTACTAATGTTGTTATTATTATTTAAATTACTTATTTGGACTAGCTAAGAATTCTTGATAGTCTTCACATTTATAAAAGGATTTGTAATGATGTGATGGGATGTGTTGCCACAGATGATCAGGTAAAGAGTTAATAAGAGTCCAAGTAATCGAGACTAATCCCTTTTGCAAAAAGCTAATTGTTTTGTAGAGATCAGAAATTTCAATATTAAGTAGTTTTTTTTTTTAAATGAAAAGTGATCTTTTATATTTAATATTTATTCTATAATGATTTAAACTAATGAATTTCTAAACATATGATTTAAATGAACTGGAATGACTTTAATAACTTTTAATAATTTTTGAAACTTCATGGCGTCTCACTTTTTAAATTAACAGGACATATAGTTAATCACAACCTTTTTGCATACAAAATGAATTCAAAATTTACATATGTAGAAAGGCACATTTCACACGACACATTTCACACGCAGCTTAATCAACTATTTTATTGCAACAATGCGATTTTGAATCGCGGATGTTGCAAAATTTAGCTATAGATCATCTGATGATTTCTTTGCCTATCATTTTGTGAAAGGACCTGATTACATGGCTCTTTTGAAAAGTAATTCATATAATAAAATGTGTAACAACCGAAGTAAAATTAGCTCGAAGAGCTGACGATATTACGAACAATGGTATTACGAGGAAATGACACATATTTCTTAACTCCGCAAATGTATATATTATTATGTCAAGGGACTCAAATCATCTGTAATTCTTTTGCATTCACTACCTGTACCTTTTAGATTCTTAGTATAAATTTATACCTAAACCGATAGAAATATTAGAAATATATGTCACTTACCATCATGAAGCCTTCGACAAAACCATTCTAGAAATATATTAGACCTGGGACAGTAACTACTGGTGGAATATATTCACAAAATAACTTAGACGAATTCAAGAATCATACAACATTCCCCGCAGAGCGGTCTTTAACTCTGCGGTCTTTAACTCTGTGGCAAGGGACATAATGGGATATTCAACTGTATTACATGGAGGATTACTCGCTTAATTAAATGAAACATCAATCGAACAAATTGCTATTTCTACTTGGTAAAAATTTTGGAATATTTCTAATTTTTGGTAACGTAAGCGCTGGATTTTTAGGAATATACTTATTAGTACGAAGTATTAAGCTTATATTAGACACACTGGTACACGAATATGCTTTGCACACAGTGTATAGATGGTCAATGTACCTACTAAAGGTCATATGGGACTCACGCAGCTCCTATTACACTTAAGAAAAGAAAAACTTAAAACCGTAGACACCGATATTTCGGATTCCAATAACAAGAATTTGACGGAACCGAAGACATTCAAACTCAAGCCCTCCTAAAAAGTAGCGCGCCAGGGCCTGTTTATCCCATTCTCCCAAACGAGATTCAACGTACACTTTTGAACTAAAAGATTAAGAAGAAAAAATGAAAATACCACAAAAATTAGAATTGACATTTCTTTCTATCAAACAACTTTATTCCGAGTCTTTGTATTTTCTCTCCTTAAATAACGCATCGTGCAGAAATAAAATACAGTAACAATTTCCTTATAGACGACATGGAAATACAATGCATAAATACAAGAGAATTGACGCGCAGCCCGCTGATGGTAAAAATCGTGAAGGTGAACTCACCTGCCATGTTCTGGGTTCACCTGAAACATAATTAGGAGGACTTCTAAGAGAAGTCCTTGAAGAGCTGACCCAGAGGGTGACGCGGATAGGACGGATACTGTGCCATCGTCCCGATCACGTCGTCGAAGGAGAAATCGTAGCCATCAGGGAACATTGGGCATGGCAGCGAGGTATCGTGACAGTCGTTCACGAAGACGAAACAACTACTGTCTCCTTGAGAGACTGAAACCGTAGCGTGGAATGTCCTTAGTTCGAGATATACATGTTAAAAGATAGATTCCGAGAGATGAAGTGGCAGGGGATGCCTTGCGAGTTAGCTTACACCGATCCCTTCTTGGGATCATCTTAGTTGAGGAAGGTGAGAGACTTAATCAAATTCCTCATCAACCAATAGGAAGAAGCAATATCTATTCTAGAAAGTATAAAGGACGAGGCGGCCCTTGTCAAGTTGAAGGTCCGAAGTAGATGGAACACCCGACACGAAATGAATTTAAAAGAGACTTTGATATCGTTAGGATACGCTCAACACGCCGACTAGAAAAGGACGGGAATGTACCCGTCCATATAATAATGCTAGGATAAACAAGAACAAAAATTATATATAAAGATTATGCGTTCCGCGGGTTTCTTTCGTGTTCAGATTCTTGGAATGCCAACGTTTCGTGAACCTTGCAGTCCACTTCATCAGGGCGAGGAGTAGCCGGGGGTCGCGAGGGACCACACGGGCACCGGCCACAGCCGGGTCGCTCGTGCTCCGGGCCCCCTCCCACGCGCTCGCGCCGCCGGGTTCGCTCCACAGGGTGTAAACGGCGGCGAGCTCCCTCCCCGATATCGGAGGCAACAGACGAAGACGACGAGGATGCGCACGGGGGGAGGGGGCCTCCTCCCCCACCATTGTCGACGGCCCCGCGTCTCGGACGCGGGGAGCCGTGAAGCGGCGGCGAGCGAACTCTGAGGACGCATCGCCGCCGAAGATGGCATAATCCTCCGCGCGCGGGGCTGGCGTTCGTCCCTGTCGACCCGTCGATCACATGACTGTGGTGCCGGGGCGGGGCCTCCGAAAACGTATTTCGCGGCGCGGCGGACCAGCATGAAGGCGCGAAAACTTTCGTTTGGCGCTCCTTGGGGGGCTGGGGGTTTTGGCGGGATCCCCAACCCCCGCCCCCTAACAACAACCGGGGAGGCGGGCGCGGGGGTGGTGTCCCCCCCCAGCGCCCGATTCGGGCAGTCAATACCACGCGCTGCCCGGGGATCGTCTCTCCGACGACCCCCGGGCGGGATAAGTTTCGGCTACAGCCAACCGGCCAGAGGGGTTCCCAGAAGTATGCTACACGCGTTTTTGGGAGCCCCTCAGCTATGGCCTGTTTAAGACACCCGGAGGGGTTTTAGTGGGTGCAAGCCCCACATAACCCCGGGTTCTCCCTCGAGGCTCGGGGTATGCGTTAGGCATTTCCTCTCCGTCATCAAAAAAAAAAAAAAAGAAAAGGGGCGAGGAGTAGCCTGATACTGGACTGTTCCTCCGGGCTGTTCCTTTTATATTACTACTTGTAATATTTGTTATATTGCTACTTGTTGGAGTGATGGGGAGAAGAAGAGAATTGTGGGCGGGGAAGGGAGAGGTGGGGGAAATTGGTCAGTCTTGAGTAACCTTTGAGGGAGAGTGATTTTCCATATTTCATTTATGTTGTAGCCATTATCTCTATTTAGATTGTTAGGGTGTTTCTGTATCTCTATACTTTCTTTGAAAGTATGATGTAATATTGGCTATTATGATCGTTTTGTCAAACAGTATTTGATGTCCTGTTTCGATGTCCTGTTGTGTTCTAATGTAATGCTGATTGCGTGACGTATTTTAGCCTGACATCACGTTAGTGTTCTTTTATTCGTAGGTTGATCATTCTCCCAGTTTTTTCAATGTATACTTGCCCGCAGGAACAAGGTATTTTGTATGCTTCTACGGAGCTGAGTAGAAGTCTATGATCTTTAGGATTTCTTAGGATTTGTCCTATATTTTTGGATGGTTTGAAGATAGTTTGGATATTGTATTTGTTTAATATTCTGTCAATCCAATCTGTTGTTCTTTTGACATGTGGGAGAATAGGATTCTTTTTGGTTGTTTGTCAGAGACCGTTGTGTTGTTTGCATATTTACTGATTGTTTTGATTATGTCTTTTTCGTCGTGTCCGTTTTTCTGTAAGACTAGTTTTTAAGTGATTGAGTTCTGTCTGTAGATGATGATTTCTTTGTCAGAGATGATGAAAATTCTATGTACAAATGAATTGATTGCAGACTGTTTTTGTGCTGAGTAGTAGTGCGACTCGGCATGTAGATATCTATCTGTGTGTATTGGTTTTCTGTATACTTGATGTACTGTCCTGTTGATGTATCTAAGGTACTGTCAGCTTTCTTAGAGACAAGAACATCTAGGATAGAAAGTTTTCTGTTTTCCTCTAGTGAAGTGGATATTTGGATGTTGATTGTTGAGGAAAATAAGGACTTTACGGAGTTTGGCTCTACCGTGTCTCCATATCACGAATGTATCGTCTACATAACGGAATCAAACTTCTGGTTTTTTTGAATGTTTTTCTAAGAGCCTGTTTCTCAAAATGCTCCATGAATTTGTTGGCGATTACAGGAGAAATAGGAGGACTGCACCTGAAGTTTGTTCATAAAATTGGTTATAGAAGAACTAAGTGATTGTTAAACAGTGCTCTATTAGCGGGATGAGATCGGAGGGGACTTCATGTGAGACTTTTATTGTTTAATGTGTCTTTTATTGGGACTTGTATGAAAAAGGATTCTACGTCAAAACTTACAAGCAGGTCTGTGGGGCGTAGTCGGATTTTTTTGATCTTTTGTATGAAGTGTGATTCGGATTTTCCAGTGAGAGATTGTAATGTTTGCGCTAGGAAGCGGGAAGTTGTATGTCAGAAATTTATGGCGCTGACAATTGGTCTGAGGGGAGATGTCAGGCTAAAATACGTCACGCAATCAGAACACAATATCCAAACAAGACATCAAATACTGTTTGACAAATCGACCACAATAGCCAACATTACATCTTTCCAAGAAAGTATAGAGAAGCCATAGAGATATAAAAACACTCTAACAATAGATAGAGATAATGGCTACAACATAAATAAAATATGGAAAATTCTTCCGGTTATTGAAGACTGACCAATTTCCCTCACCTCCTCTTCACCCACAAGTCTCTTCTTTTCCCCCACAGCAGGAGGATCAGCTCAGTATCAGGCTGCTCCTCGCCCTGATGAAGTGGACTGCAAGGTTCACGAAACGTTGGTATTCCAAGAAGATCTGGACACGGAGAAAACCCGCGAAATGCATAATCTTGATATAGAAAACGTGGAAGCCTCAAGAAGAAAATTATATATATTCCATTAGGTCAAACAAAAATTTATATAATAAAAAAAATTAAAAGATAATAATAATAAAAATATACATAATCATAACATTATATATGAAAATTATTTAGATTATCTTATTTTTATTCTTCTTTTTACTCTTACTTGTCAATATTTATGATAACATGAATATAGATAAAATAATAAATGATCAAACAATAAATTAATATCTTTGTAAGTCATGCATTGGATCTCGGTGTGAAGTATTTCTTTTATTTAATCTCTCATACAAACTCCAAATGTTTCGATCCTAGTTCGGATCCTTTTTAATATCAGAAATTTATATTCGCGAAGTCATTATGTTTTCTGATATACTATACAATAATAAATGAAAGCATTACAATATATTACTAATAAACGCAGAACATTGCTTAATATTTAAACTAATATATGTTCATAAAATTTAATTTAATTTACATGAGTTTCGTCAAAAGTATAATAATGAGAATGACATGTTAACAAAATGACATTATAATTTTTGTTTATTGGTATGTAATGTTCAGTCTGCTGCCATAGATTTCATTAAAAACATAGAACATAATATAAGAAAAATGCAAATGAAAATTCCTAACATGATAGATTTAAGAAACAAAATTCTTCCATTAATCAATAATATAAAACAAAGTAGAACTTTCGTAGAGAAACAGATTAAGTTTCTTTTTCGTGAAACTAAAAAGTTTGTTAAAAATAATCAAGACATACTATTTATTCACAAAGACAACGTAGCTTTGATTTGAATAAGTTTGATTGTACATTAACAAAAAAATGGAAGAAATGCTTCGTGATTACAATACTTATATACAAATTGCACGTAATCCGGTGAAGATAATCACTAATCTGAAGAATATTGAAGATTGTTGAAGAGATAGAGAAGTTCAGAAATGATAAGTGAGTCTAATTATAAATATTTAAATTCATCCAACTCAATTCTACCACGAGTATACGGTGTTTATAAGCCTGATTGCTCATTGCACATTATAGTTTTCTCCATTGGAAGTTCTTTGCACAATTTAGCGACGTTTCTACACAATATTCTAAAAAATAGTTTGCCTCCGGTCAATATAGGTAATAGTTTTCAACTCATTAAAAACATGAAAAATCTTAAAATTAACAATAATGACACATTTTTCTTTGGATGTAATATCTCTTTTTAACCAACGTTCTAACAAATTTGGTGATGGAGGAAATTAATAAGAGATGGCATCTCATACAATCGAACACGTGTTTGACTAAGACAATTTTTAAATGGGCTAAATTTAGTTTTTGATTCTACTTATTTTAACTTCAATGACAAAACTTATAGACAGACATTTGATGTGCCTATGGATTCATCATAATCGCCAATAATATCGGATATAAGATTTAGAATCTAACATTTTAAATAAATTTACAAAAAAAAAACTTTCGTTTTATGTACGCTATGTGGATATTGCTCTTGCAATTGACAACACACATTGACGATTTTTACAATATGTTCAACAATTACCATTCGAAACTTAGTTTCACATTGGAGGAGGGGGGGATGATTATCATATATATATATATATATATATATATATAAATATATAATACCAGTATTAGAATTACCGTGCTAGACCATGTTACGTCCGATGGACTCCACGGTGGATTCTTTTCTTTCGTGGAAGATTGGTTGTCACGTGTATATCGATTACGAAATATATAACTAGTAGTTATCAACAATCGCTAGACTATTTATGAAGAAAGTCAAAGGAAAATCTAACCTTTTTCACCACCTATCAAAATATCAACCACGGAGAGTTGGCAACGATAAAATTTCAGACTTAGAGGTCACGGTCCGTTCAAGACAAAAGGAGTGTAGTAGAGTCTCCTTTAATAAACGAATAAATAAATGAATCCTGATAGTAATTCTATACCCTTAGAATTAAAAACGCAATACTAATACCAACTGAACAAAGATTAGATATCAAGTTGTTGTGAAAGTTTAAAAATCATAAATTAAATTTTTGAGATTCGAAAAGGAATTTGTTGATCATTATCCAACATCGTGAGATAACTGACGACGATTTTTCTAGATATAGTTTTAAGAAGAGACGCGATCTAGCGATAATTTTGCACACGAGATGACCAAAGCCAGATGGCCACCCATTCCTATCCTTAGTGATAGTCTTATATAAATCATGATCTCGCGAGCAAAGCGCAGTTAATTTTTAATAGTGGCATTGATAGAATCGGTAGCAGTTAATTTTTGGTAGTGGTATTGATAGAATTAGTAGCAGTTAGTTTTTGATAGCACCATAGTTAGAATCGATAGTATCATTAGCAGTCTAAATGATCGTGCAACGATTCCTTGTGTCCAATCCCAGTTATTTGTGAGCCAACCTTCTGAATCAGAGCAAGACACGACACAACATTTATTCCGAGCAAGACACTATCGGAAAAAATGAATTACTCATTTCTGTTTTTTTGTTTCTTCTGTCTCTTTGTTTTTTTTTTCTCTTTTATTAGGTGTACAAAAAAGTTCTGAGCTTTAGATTTGATACAACCGAAATAACAATTTAAATTTTATATATCTTTCCGCCCTTTTGCGGTTTTAAAGCGTTAACATTTGGCCTTCTAAAATGCCATACGGTTTGGCGTTTGATGCACATAACCTCAAAAATCAGTAGTGTTCACGATGGCAATAACAAAAGAGCATATTCGATTTTCCATCCACTTCGCGTTTCATCTGAAGAAAAATGCTGCTGAAGCCACTGCAATGATTTGTGCTGCATATGGAGAGAATGCTGTAAGTCATGCTACATGTAAAAGACGGTATCAAAAGTTTCGCCAAGGAGATTTCAGTCTTAAAGATGAATCGCGTGCTGGACGCCCTGAAAAGATTGAAACGGACGAATTGCAAGCACTGCTGGATATAAACTCTGCGCAAACTGAAAAGGAGCTTGCAGAACAGTTTGGCGTTACGCAGCAAGCCATTTCCGTACGATTACATACGATGGGAAAGGTTCAGAAGGAAGGCAGATGGGTTCCGCATGAATTGTCCGAAGACAACAAAAATCGACGGCGTGACACTGCACTCACTTTACTTTCAAAGTTCCGGAAAAAAGATTTTCTGCACAAAATCATTACAGGCGATGAAAAGTGGATTCTTTATGATAACC
>NW_011627340.1:45881-60340 GCF_000204515.1 Acromyrmex echinatior | reverse complement strand
GGCTCGGGGGAAAGAGATTCACATCGAATGAGGAAGTCATCGCGGAAACCGAGGCGTATTTCGAAGGCTTGGACGTTTCGTACTACAGAAAGGACATCGAAATGTTGGAAAATCGCTATACCAAGTGTATCGCCCTCGAAAGCAACTATGTGAGGAATAAATATAACTTTGCACAAAAAACGCTTGTTTTCATTAAAAATCTCGGGACTTTTCAACCCATGTAGTATATTATCTTAATAAATCTATTTGTTCTACAGAATATCATAAAATACTCATAACTAAAGAATTCTCAACTCGTTTGATACAAGTCTGTAACAAACTGGATTCTCGATCTCAACCGAGGAATTTGGCAAATCTATCTTCATCGATAAACATAATTAATCTACTGTTGACTGAAGTTCGAATTTTTTAATATTTTTTTTAAATACTTTTTTGACACTTCACCATTGGTGGTTTTTAAATTTTCATTGTATTCTTTATACGTTAATTTATAATAAGATTGTATTTCTGCGTTGTGCACTGAAGAAGGCTTCGTAAGTCGAAACGTTTGTTAATTATATTAATTCAAAGTTAATTTAATTATAGCTCGAATAAGCCATGACATTGTGTTAATTTTTTAAAAATTATTAATTTTTTGGATGCTCAGTTATATATAATAAGTGTATGTCCATAATTGGAATATTCTTCCATGTTCGTTAAAGCAAAAATTGTATTTTGTGTTGTCAATGAGTAAGATAATTAAGATTTTTCGTTCATACTATCGAATATTTTATCTGCATATCTTTTGTACAATACGTTATAATTGGAAAATTTACATTGATCGGCTGATACTGGATTCCAAAAAGCGTCTCCATCCTTTATATCAGTACAACAGGTGGCGCTAAGTTCATAGCCCATGCCTAACCTTAGCTGGACGCGGTTTGAGTTTATTTTAACGTCAGCGTGTAACATAATTTTAATACTTCCCATCACAATTATATCTCACCAAGTTCCATACGGATCGGAATAAGTTGCTCCGTAATATGTTCCATCAACATCCTCATGATCGGCTCGGAAAATCACTGGACAAGTGGCTATGATTAGATTTTAATCCGATTATGTATGTTCCTGATAATTCAAAAGATCCATAAACGTACATGCACTACCATGTTTCTCGAGATACTTCAATTATATATGAATGCTTGCCGTTATATACATCCATAGTATGCGAAAACATTCCACATTTCCTGACTAAACAGTCGATTTCGACTTTACATTGCATAATTCTTATAAATTTGAAGTCATTGACATAGTTGTACATAAATTTTGCCAGAATTTACGTTTGGTATGGGGATATCAATATTTACTAAAGATAACGTAGTCAGATTCATTGATGCGGAGTCGTAATCGTACTCTATTATCCCATAAGTTTCTCGAGTCCATATTATTAATATAAATATCGCTATTATTTGATCCGGGGATCCATCTGAAATTTTGATTTTATTTTATATTACTATTAAATTTTAATTGTTAAGATGTAATTTTATGTGGTAAATTCGCAAGCGGTTTTAGTGAACAATGCGGCTATTTTTCTTTATTCCAATTTTTATATTATATTATTTCTATTTAATATTTCCAAGACTTCATGAAGACCAGTATATTGATCTCCAAATTTACCCGGTGTAGGCTCTTTTAATAAAAATACATAATTTCCAGGTTTAATTTATACGGATTGATTTTCTTATCATAATGTTTTTTCGATTTAAATTTAACTCTGATGACGTGCATTTGTTTGGATTGTGCAGCTGTGTGATCAAGATTATTGGCTAATCCTCGTAATTGACTAATTTATCTTCAGGACTTAAAAGTTCATTTGACGGAACTCTTGCTATTTTCCCGAACACTAATTCGTAGGGAGTGTGGGCTTCGTGAATGCTAGTGTTATAATTGAACATCGTTAAACCAATCCATCTATCGCATTGTTTCTGTTCATTTACGTATTATTTTAAATATTCTCCTAATGCGTCATGTGATCATCCATTTGATTGAGAATGAAAAGCGATCATATGGAATTTGTGAATTCTGAATATTTTTGCTATTTTTCGCATCAATTCGCTGAAATTTCTTCCTTGGTCTATTAGTATAGCTTTGGGCGCTTCTAATTTGCAGATAAATCTACAAAAGCTTCAGCTGTCTTTTCTGAAGTTTGATCCGGTATTTTCATGCAGATTTAGTTAATTGATCCTGCAAGATTAAAACATATTCATTTCCTCTTTCAGTTTCGGGCAAAGGTCTCACGATATCCATAATTACCTTATCAAACAAAGATCCTGGTGTATCCGTAATTATCATTGGTTGTTTGGTTTTAACACATATTAATTTTTTTAATTGACATTGCAAACATTGTTGTATGTATCGCTAAACATCAGATTTCAAATTTTCTCAATAATAATTATATTTTATTCTGTTAGATGTTTTAATAACCTCTCGATGTCCTCCGATAGATAAACAGTGCACTCCAATTATCATATAATGAAGGTTTGGCGGATATTTATCCAATCCGTTGCATATAATTATTTTAGTTGATGAATTTACAAAAATTAGTTGTAATGCAGTTTTAGTATTGCTCCATAATACATTATTGAGATAATCTGTTTTTGCGATACTAAGCGTTTCTAAATTTATTAGGTGTACAACTTTGCTTCCGCCGTTTTTTCCGAAATTCGAGACTTTATTGTAAAAAACTGGTCACTTATACATTTATGATTCAAAGTATTGTCCATCGCTGGCCACTACTTTTTCCCATCTTTCGGGCAGCGTACGAATCCCGCGTCGAAAAAAACTGGTCATCTTTTGAGGCGATCCACGAATCGATCCAATTTTTTAGTTCTTCATAAGACCGGAAGTGTTGGTCAGTCAGGCCGTGTGCCATTGATCGAAACAAATGATATTCAGAGGGAGCAACGTCTGGAGAATACGGCGGGTGGAGTAGGACTTTCCATTTCAACGTTTCCAAGTATGTCTTGACCACTTTCGCAACATGGGATCGAGCATTGTCATGCTGCAAAATCACTTTATCATGTCTTTCGTTGTATTGCGGCCATTTGTCTTTCAATGCTCAACTCAAACGCATCAATTGCGTTCGATACTGATCGCCTGTGATTGTTTCAGTCGGTTTTAACAACTCATAATACACTACGCCGAGCTGGTCCCACCAAATATAGAGCAAATACCTTGGAGCTGTGAATATTCGGTTTGTCGACGTGGAAGCATGGAATTTCCCATGATTTTCTGCGCTTGGGGTTATCGTAATGAACCCATTTTTCGTCCCCAGTCACAATACGATGCAGAAATCCCTTCCGTCTTTGCCTTTCAAGCAGCTGTTCACAAGCAAACAAACGCCGTTCAACATCTCTTGACTTCAACTCGTACGGCACCCAATTTCCTTGCTTCTGAATCATTCCCATGACTTTGAGACGTTTTGAAATGGCTTGTTGAGTCACTCCCAATGATCGTGCCAATTCTTCTTGATTTTGACACGAGTCTTGATCAAGTAATGCCTCCAATTCTGTATCTTCGAAAACCTTCTCTCTTCCACCGCTATGCCGGTCTTCGACATCAAAATCACCGTTCTTGAAGCGTTGAAACCACTCACGACACATTCTTTCACTAATAGCGGCCTCACCATATTTGAGAGCATTCGATGAGCCTCAGCTGCAAATTTCTTCATATTGAAGCAGAAAATTAAAACTTCCCGCAAATTTCTTCATATTGAAGCGATTTCTTCATATTGAACGATTAAGTCTTCGGTTTTTCGTCTGATAAATGCAATTTAAAATCCTCATCTTTTTCTTCCTCTTCATCTTATTCTTCTAGCATTTCGAAAATTATTTCTGCATCTATCAGGTCATTAGGATTCAAAGGTATATTACGCGTCATTATATTACAATACTCTTTCTTAAAGTGAATGTTTTTCAGCTGAATTTTTGAATAGAGCATTGGTATTTACATTAATTTTATGTGCTTTGTACATTACTTCGTAGTCATATTCAGCTAATTTTAACCTCGACCTGAGTATTCTCATGTTTGCATTCTGTGCATTTTTAAATCAGAGCAATGGTTTATGGTCAGTCATTAATGAAAACTTCTGCCCGTATAAATATGGCCTAAAATGTTTGACGCAATATATTATGGCTAAAACTTCCTTTTCATAAGTACTTTATTTCATTGTTAAAGTTCGCGAAGCGTATTTTGCTATTGTGGCCTATTTTTATTTATCTCTCCTTGTGATAAAATGCCCTCTATGGCGATGCCGGAAGCATCAGTAGTTAATTAGAATCAAGAATAAAAATCAAGATATTGTGATACAGTTCCTTCACATAATTTTTCTTTTAATGCTTCAAAGGACTCTTCTTGATCAGACGTCTAATCAAAACGTGTATTATTTTTCAATAAATTTGTTAGAGGTTTTGCCAATTTTGAGAAATCAGATATACATCTCCGATAATAACCTACTAATCCAAGGAACTGTTTAATATTTTTCGGAATTTTAGGCCTCAGAAATTCCTTTACGGCTTCTAATTCTTTTGAATCAGATTTGACTCCATCTTTATTTATCACATGTCCAGATAAGTAACTTCCGTTTTTAAAAACTCGCATTTGTCAGGTTGTAATTTTAAATTAGCCTCACGTAACTATTCTATTTAGCAAATTGTATTTTCTTTCGTGTTCTTCTACTATAGTAAGGTAGCGTAGATGAATGTTGTCCATATAGAAAATAATTCCTCGCCTTGTAATCTTAATAGTACTAAATCTATTAATTTTTGAAAAATAGCAGGTGCGTATTTTAATCTGAAAAGCATCCGATCGAATTCGTAATGCCCAAAAGGAATAGTAAATGCGGTTTTGTGACTGTGGGATCTATTTTCATTTAATGAAATCCCGAGGTTAAATCACAGACGGAAAAGTATCGTACTCCGTCTAATTGATCTAAAATGTCAACGATATTAGATAATGGATATGCATCTCTGACTTTTTCGTTTCCGACAAGGCTCAGAAATCCAGAACTCCATCATTTATTTCTCTTTGAATCTTCGTTTTTAGAAATTATTTGTAAAGGTGTATTGTAGAGAGAGTGAGAAGATTTTACAATGCCTCCTTCTAACAGTTCTTCTACTTGCCTATTTATTTCTTCCTTATAAATTTGCGGAAACCTGTACTGTCGCATATTTATAAGTCGTTCATCTGTAGTTAATATTTGGTGTTGTAATTACACTAGTCGCTGTTAACTTCTTTCCAGGAATGTGAAATCTATCTTGACTGTTAGTTATGAGCTTCATTATGCTTTTTCTTTCCTGAGTACTTAAATGCTCCAATCGTAATAATTCGATAATTTCAGTGAGCCTATCCTTCGTAACTTCTTCCAATATTGCTAAACACTTGTATCAAATATCGCTCGTGGCATTCTCTTGAGGTTTCCTTTTTTATTCCCTCTTTACGTTTTGAATCGTGCATTTGCATATTTAATTGTGCAAATCGCTAACTGTTATTAATATATCCGAAATGGAATAAATGGCATTAATATCATTCTTTGTGAAAGATAATGAAATACCGATACATAATTTTGGAAATATCATACAAAATTTAATAGAATTTAATATCCATTTCAATGTAATTAGACATCGTGCCAGGATAAAACGTCGTAATAGATATTATTATGAAAGAATTCCTAGATTTACTCAAGATCAATTTAAAGAAATGTTCAGGACGAATCAAGCAACTTGTGAAGTAACTATATACATAAAAATATTAATAAAATTAGTTGGAATGATATTTCATCGATCGATTTTTACTTAATTTAATTAAAGCAAGTTCGAATAATTTAATATCTTTGTTCGGTTTCTGCTACCAATCTGCTGGCACAGCATGTCTAGCAGATTTCATATTTCTGACAGCAATTTGCTGACAATGTCAGATAATACAAACTTTGTGTACAATTTATTGCCTTTCTGAAATCAAAAATTAGTAGCAGGTTCTGCTCAAAATCTGTCTCTACAGACTTCGTTATCAGAGTAGTAATACTAAAAATTTATAAGTATAACATAAAATTCATGTTATGTATAATATAGATAAGTATATAAATTTTTAACTATCGCCAGTAATAGCAAGATAGATATGCTCAAGGATTAATATTTTTCCAACGCTACAAAGTATAAATGAGAGGTTACATAAATTCATACATTTATAAAAAATTATAAATTAAATGTGATTTTATTATTCTTATTAATTTACCTGATTTAAGACGAGTATGAAAATCTACATTTTTTATTACTGTGTACAACTTTCCTCGGAATACATAGATTTTTTCGATTAGTCCTTTAAAGCATAGTGTTACCATATAAGCATGTTACCCCCTAACCTCTTCAACTTTTGGTTGTTTATTTTCTAATTGACGTATTTAGATCTGGCTTTTTGTATTTTCCTAGTGTCTTAGAAGTAGAAGACTATTAAAAAAATAGTTTAGTAGTCTTTATTACTTATTGTAACAGTTTTATAAATAAACACACACACAAAGATAAAAAATACTTTTTTTTCGGAAAAATTCATTTTTGACCAAGTTTTTTAATATTTTAGCTTGAAACTTCGTATAGGGGATTTTTGTAGTCGCTAATTACCAATCCGATGCCAAATTTCCAAAATTCAAAATTATTAATTCAAAATGGCGGAAGCGAAATGCATAAATTGAGTTTTATAATTTCCTGAGATTTTAATTCCGCCTTCTTGAATCCGCCATTTTGATCTTCACTGGATTCAAATTTGGATCTCTAATTCATAATTAAAACCCTTCAAAGTCTTAAAATTCGAATTTCATACACAATTCATTTTAATTAAAAATTTGTTATCCACCATCTTGAATCCGCATTTTGGATGCAATATTTTTATATATGTTTTGACTTTGGATATTTTGACTTCGTAATCGATAATTTTTCAGCGACCTGAAAAATCTTCGTATACCAAATTTCATAAAAAAGATTTAAAAAATATATATATGCTTCAAAGAATTAACTCTCCTTTTTTACTAGTAAGTCGTCATGTTGAATTGTAACATTTTCTGCTTAGGTAACATAAATAAAAACTGCTACGAAATATAACATCCCTTAACTTGTTGACATGTAGCGACTGAGCGGAGCATCTTTCAGCGGTAGATTGAATTTTGACTACACAAGGACAAAAAACAGTTTTCATACAATGACAAAAGAAATATTTATGAATGTTAATGAAATATGTTTTCCACTTGATATTTTCAAACAACCATGCAATTGTAAAAAAGTTTTAGATGCGCAAAATGCCGCGAAAATTATTGTTTTTCGTGTTTTTATGATAAATATCATCCTGCAACATGTATTATGCCATCTACTTCTAATGAATAAAACACACTTCACATTTATTCGTATTGTATATATAATTATCTAAACAGATTTCCTGGTGTCACGTCACGTCGCTGTTGAAATTTTCTCCGTTTTTTGAATCAATTTAAGCAATTTACTCGGGGATCGGAAATCAAGTTGTGTGGTTAAGAATATTCACTGGGAAAGATTGGATAATTATCCGGAAGAATAATCTTGAACCCGGTGTCAAAAAGATTACGAAGCTTATAGGCGAATCTACGTGGATCAGCTTTTCGAATGTCCTCGTAGTTAGGAAACGTGAGATTGATCTCCAATTTCTTGAGAGTATATACACGTTCGCGGGTTGAATCTGCCAGTTTGTTTTGATCTAATAACTGCTAATTTTTGAAAATAAGGGAAAGGATCGTGATTTGAAATGAAAGCTGATTTTATTTGAAATTTTAATCTCTTCTCTCGCTGGCTTCGTCCGCCTTTAATAGGCATGGAGGTAATACAAAAAAATTATCAATGTTCCGAAGAACTGCCGTAAGACGGGGGCCACGCTATTTACAGCGACAGTCGCAATAGCCCCTCGAATACTCACGTAAGCGTATGAAATTGAATGAGACGCAGAGATTTAGGTTTCAGCCGATTCAATTCAGTATTTTCGTATAATAAGAAAAATAGAACAATGCGAAAAGAAAAACATACGAGTGTGTTATTGACGAAGTGCGAGGATAGTTGTCACCTTGATCTAACTATACTGGATAGATTTCTATTTCTGCTTTTCAAATGAATTGAAAAAAATTGAATGAATTGAATAACTTAAATGCATTGAATGACTTGACTGACAAATTTCTGCTTTGTGAAATGAATGTAGAATGTGTCCTTTTAGGACCAATCAATACTCTTCAAGGTTTGATAGAACCTATACTCGCGCTTGTTTCCTTAAGATAAGGCAGCAAGGCTTCGCGTAAGCCCTACTCCCCACTCTACAATCTTAATAGGCAATAGTTGAAAGTTTTAATAATTTATAATAAAAATTCAGTCTTTCTTAACTAACATTCTTATGCGAGGCGAATCTACTACATTCTAAACCATATATCTAAAATTGGTTTAATTTTTTTGGAAGAAGAAAAAAAGAAGAAAAAGGTAGTTTGTCCTCGCATTCGGAAAGATTTCTATTATATTTTGCTGTTAATTGCTTAATTATTAAACACTAATGTAATATACATTATCGCTAATATAATGTTAATATACGTTTTTATTTTATAAAGGCTTCTTTGAGATCGTGGGATATTCTTAAATAGGGTAGAAAATTTCTTTAGGGTAGATAATCTGTATGATGCATAAAGGTATATAACGTGATCTATGTTTGGTTTGATTGTTCAAATAAAGGAACTAAATATATCCTTCTATAAAAGAGGAAAGGAATTTTCGATTTTGAAATAAAGATAAAATAGGAACGAAATTTCAAGATTAAGACGAAATACTAATCTAGAATTAGGATAAAAATAAGGTATAAATTATATATTTATAATAAGGAAAGAGAGAATTTTATCGGGATGTAACACTGGACAAAGAATGCAAACGGAAAAATGCATTTGTAATGTACAATAAATATACAAAATGTATTAATTTATTAATATACATTTATTTTGTGTAATCATTGTATTTTTCAAAAGGAAAAAATGTCAAAAAAGTTCGGGATTCGAATCCGCAACGTCGAAGTTATCAGTCAGACGCGCTATGAGCTCTTCGATCAAATGATCTACTGAACTGGCTTATTAGGCGCTCGAAATTTTCAATTTTGATTTTCTCGCAAACACTTGAGAATAGTGCCTATTATCCTTTTACTCAGTACACTCGGCATGTATACCTATCGCTACAACGAGTTACGTTGAAATCGATTGATATCACATTGTGAAATTTCCTTGTAAGTCAGGAAAGGAAGAGGGATTAGTTCGAGATATGAAAAATGAATCGGAATGGGGTAGAGTTCATAGGTTTCAAGGTCTAGGATTATAATTCGTTGATTAGGGAAGTATCTAGAAAAGTAAGTTTTGAATATTTAAAACTCGAAAGAATTAGGAAGTTGAAAATTGGAAGGAAATAATTCTTCTAAATCATTTGAATTAGAGAGATTAGGATGTGAGATATAAATAACCTTGTTCAGAAGATTCGAAGGTGGGTGACTGGCTGAATAGATTTATATAAGAGGAATGATTGATTAGTTTGAGAAGGTGCAGGGAAAGTTGACGGAATGTTGATAGGTGATACTATCTGGATTTATGGGGAGTAAAAAATTTCAAGAGGAAGTGAAGTCAATTCTAATCGAGAAGTGGAACTAGTGGAGTCGGAAGAGTTTCTAATTTCGTTCTCTGTGCGAGAGCGAATCAGAGCGAGAGCGCTGACGTGACATTTTTAAAGTGATGCGGCGTTTGTCTAACAATATTTCTCGCTGGTTCAAATCCGGCTCGAAGGACCAGAAAATGTGCGAGAATGCACCGCGCGGAAAGATTCGAGTGAGAGAACGGCACACGGTTGATATGACACACGACAGTAAAGAGAACTCCGTTTCTTTGTAATTTAACAAAACAATTTTCTTTAATATGCTCAGTTACAAAGTCAGAAAATATAATTAATTAAATATTAGATTAACAGAATATCAAATGCGATCACCTTTTCCAAATTGTAGTTGGAATCGCGGTGATGGAAAATCTCGGCGATTTTCTCGGCACTTCTCGAAAAGATTCGTTTTATAGCGGTTTTCACTAAGCGGTTAGCACGGCGATTTTACGAAGCGATATAGTAGCGAGACTATGACTCTAAGAACTCTAAGAACTTTTAGAAGTAAGAACTCTAAGAAGTCTAAGAACTCTAAGCGGTGTAAACGGTCTAAGCGGTGTAAACTATCTAAGCAATCTGCCCTGGAGGAACGGCGAGATCGAAGTATTTATTGCTTTCGGTCTGGGCTTTCTTCTTGGGAGAAATCCAATAAAATTTTGTCACAGTCGTAATTATCACGTGGCATTGGTTGTACAAAATTGATTGGCGCTTTGGATTCTTTTCTAACGACGTTCAACGTAACAGTCATGCGCGACAGAAAATCCGTACGTGGGATTGGTGACAGCGCGTGACGTATTCGTCGGAGCGCGGCGCTCGCGTGCGCGAATTGAATTGTTCTAGAACGTTCGATTGTCCGTTGTCGGTGCCTGTTTGCGTGTACCGAATTGTTTTGAAAAGACTAAAGAATGACGAATCCCTGACTTTGACGAGGCTTAATGTCAGGCTCGAGATGAAATCACGAGCTCGCCTTGTGCGTGCGTTCAATAACAATTACTGTCGGTCGATCGAAGGAGCTCTTACTCTTTTTTTTGAATTACCGATCTCAAACATTCTCAATTTGATTTTCTACTTGTCTTATTACTTGCATGGTATAAGAATAAGAGTATGCTCATTTCGTTGTCACCCAGTGCGTCAGTCAAAATGTGAAGTCATATTTGAAATTAATCAGATCGTCCGAATTCAATTAAATATGATACTCTCGATGTTCAACAAAGAGTAAAGAAAAACAGGAGGGAATGTTTGGTTCTAAGCAAGCGGACGGATGTGACTATATATACTAAAATAAAAAGTGGACGCTTAAGATGGCTGCATGTCGTACATTTGTCTGCGGATTTAGTTACCCTCACTATTAATACATTTCCTCCTGTTTCTCTTTACACTTTAAGTATACATTAGTATACATACGATATAGTATAACCTCACCCTTATCTCCGATAATCGCCAACATTGTAATGCAAGATCTAGGAGAAACAGCACTTAAAAAATTGTCAGTATAACCTTTGTTTTATTTTAGATATGTGGATGATATTCTTCTTGCGCTTCTTGTGCTCTGATACTATCAATACTATCAACATTTTAAATATTTTTAACTCTCTTTACATATGAGATTACAGTTTACGTTGGAAGTTGGTGACAAATGACAGATTAAGTTTTCTTGTTACAATGCTTGTTATAGATAATCAGAGAATTATATTTGACATTTATCATAAAAAGACGTTTTCCGGAAGGTTCCTTAATTTCCATTCAAATCATCCTCTTTGTCATAAAAAAAGGCACTATCATCAGTTTCATTGATAAAATTATCATCTTATCACATCATCCACGGTTCCAACAAAAAAATTTGATTGATACTTCATACTTTTTTAAACAACTGTTATTCTCTTTCCTTTATTTTCTCTACAATTGAACGTAGATTATGGTTTCATATACATAATAAGGATATTACACATTATTTATGTGAGAAAGACAAATATTTTACGATTCCTTATGTCAAATCTATTTCTGAAAGTTTCCTTCCCATTTCTAGTATGTTTCATTGTAAATTAGTCTTTTCTATTCCCAACACATTAAAAAGCTTTATAAAGAGAGGAAAAGATAAGCTTGATTTCCTATCCAATCAGAACGTTGTTTATAAGATCTCCTGCGATGATTGTGAGGCGAGTTATGTTGGTCAGACAAAAAGAAAATTGAGTACGAGACTACGCGAACATATCTCTGACATTAGAAAAAATACAGGTTCTCCTACTATCATAACTGATCATCAATTAATTGTAATCATAATTTTAAATGGAACGATGTGAAAATTCTAGACTGCGAATCTTTTTATAATAAGAGATTGGTGTCTGAAATGATTCATATTAAAAAACAGAAACAAGGTCTTAATAGACAAAATGATATCGAATTTTTATCTACTCACAGATCATCCAATCTTTTTTTCCTTCTTAACTGCTTTCCTTCCTTATCTATCTTCCTTATCTATCTTTTTCTCTCCCTACTTTCTCTCCCCTCTACTTTATTTTCTCCTTCTTATGTTCCCCTTCTTTTTTAGTTTTCCATTTCAATCTTCCTGTCTTTATATGTCATATTTCACTTTATCTCTTAGCTTCTTAGAGAGATGATCAATTTTGATTCCCATCGCATTGTCTAATCGATAATATACCATTTTGGCACACTACTAAGATATTTATTCTTATTTTATTGTAACTAAACTCATTATACATATACAATGAATGACAGTACTCTTTCTCTATCAACATTAATAATTCTTTTGTACATGTCTCAAAAATAACTTTCGCCTCTTTCTTTTAATTTAATTTCATTAATTGCGATTTGTTTTGTACCTTTCCTTTATTATTTGCGACTCGATTATACTTTTCTTATTATTTTTATTTATTCCGTTAATTTATTATTCCGTTATTAATTTATTATTATAATTTGTACTTGCTAACAGAAACATGTTCATCCTTTTGCACACGCATAATTCGGAGGAACACATTGGTGTCAACTACAATCGTTTATTTGATTTTCTCTCAATTTGGAGCGAGTTTTATAGTTGATATTGCGTCCATATGCGAATTTTATTTAATTTCTATTATATATATTTTATCTACGTTATATCCATTTTTATCTTATCTTCACATTGAAAATGATCCAACAGTGATCGAAACATTTGTTCTTATTCACTTACTGACTGTTAAATTATATTTTACGTTTTTTTATGACAATAATTTCATGACATTTTTTATTTTATTTTTTAATCGTTTAATGTAGATTGTTATTTTGTTGTTTGATTTTCAGGCTCGTAGCCCTTTATTCTTTCATTTATTTAAATTTATTGAGCCTTATTATTTTTATATAATAATATAATCTCTAAAATATAAAATTCTCATTATTACTGATAATACTAAGCGATGAAAATTTATCCCATAATTTCGAGCTAAAATTAATACGCCACACACCCGGCAATGCACCATGGTGATCTTTACAATATTTATTAATAATGAATTGTTTTATTGCTCAAGATCTTTTTCCTGTTAAAACATCAAAAAAAGTGAACGCTTAAGATGGCTGTCATGACATACATCCGCCGGCGGATTTAACGGACTACCCCACTATTGATACATTCCCTCCTGTTTTTTTTTGCTCTTTGGTATTTGATGTTTATGTTGGTTATGTCATTTTGTGTCCGAAAAAACGTACTATTTCGCAAAAAGAAAGCATAATTATATTTTCTTGATTCTCGATATTACATATACGCAATGTCTTATTCTGTGAAAGGTTGTAGTAATTATTTTCGGGAAACAAAATTGCTTAACGGAAACAGTATCAAATATTTTTCATTCCCGAAAAATCTTACGGTCGTAGCTAAATAGGTTGCAGCATGCGGGAAACATGTTAAAAAATTTCCAATTTCTTGTAAATGAACAAATGTGAAATCAACTGCAAATACAATAATTTTGTTTGTTTTCAGCTATGATATATTCCCAACATTTCAATACATCATGTTTCATACTGCTGTCGAAAGAAAACTCGCATTTTTATTCTCAGAAAACTGACAAAATTGAGAGCAGATGCAATTTCTATATTAAATTTAATGTTTGGTACGCCACAAGTGAAAGATGCTCATTTTGATAAAAGATCATTGGCAATAATTGATACGTCAGAATCAATATTGTTTGAGATCGATAATTCGAAAAAAAAGATAAGAATTCCTTCGATCGACCGACAGTGATTGTTATTGAACGCACGCACAAGGCGAGCTCGTGATTTCATCTCGAGCCTGACATTAAGCCTCGTCAAAGTCAGGGATTCATCGTTCTTTAGTCTTTTCAAAACAATTCGGTACACGCAAACAGGCACCGGCAACGGACCATCGAAAGTTCTAGAACAATTCAATTCGCGCACGCGAGCGCCGCGCTCCGACGAATACGTCACGCGCTGTCACCAATCCCGCGTACGGATTTTCTGTCGCGCATGACTGTTACGTTGAACGTCGTTAGAAAAGAATCGAAAGCGCCAATCAATTTTGTACAACCAATGCCACGTGATAATTACGATTGTGGCAAAATTTAATTGGACTTCTCCCAAGAAGAAAGCAATAAATGCTTCGATCTCGCCGTTCCTCCTGGGCAGATTGCTTAGATAGTTACACCGCTTAAACCGTTTACACAGCTTAAATCGTTTACACCGCTTAGAGTTCTTAGACTTCTTAGAGTTCTTACTTCTAAAAGTTCTTCGAGTTCT
>NW_011627340.1:0-15951 GCF_000204515.1 Acromyrmex echinatior | reverse complement strand
CTGAGCTTTCCCTTTTGGGAAAAATCCAATAAAAATTTGCCACAATCGTAATTATTACGTGGCATTAGGTGTACAAAATTGATTGGCGCTTTGGATTCTTTTCTAGCGACGTTCAACGTAACAGTCATGCGCGACAGAAAATCCGTGCGTGGGATTGGTGACAGCGCGTGACGTATTCGTCGGAGCGCGGCGCTCGCGTGCGCGAATTGAATCGTTCTAGAACCTTCGATTGTCCGTTGCCGGTAACGACAACTTGTTTGCGTGTAACGAATTGTTTTTAAAAGGAACAAAGAACGACGAATTTGATGATTTTAACGAAGATTAAAATCATGTTTGAGATGAAATCACGAGCTCAATTTGTGCATGCGTTCAATGACAATTAATGTCGATCGACTGAAAGAATTCTTGCTTTTCTTTCGAATTACCGATCTCGAACAATTATGGACGTTCTCAAGCTTTAAGCGCTTGTAATTACCTTTCTATTTTTATCAAGCGCTTTTAGCTTGAAAAAGAACCCGCATAAAATATACTATTAGTGTTACTACTAGTGCTACTACTAGTGCTACTACTAGTACAGGAATAAATTCGCGTCATTATACTGTTCGTTGCATTTGTATTCAAATCATTTTTATATGTATTACAATAGTGCACTAGACAATGCCACTACTCGTTTCAGCAATGACATTATTGCATTAATAGTGACACTGCTCGTTCCACCAGTAGCACTTGTACATTACTGCACTAGTAGTGTCACAACTTATCCCAGTAATGATACTACTAGTAACATTCTCTAACGCGAATTTATAATTACACTTCTACACTACTAGTCACGAGTAGTATCAATACTCATACCAGCAGTGACACTACTGTATTTCAATAGTAACACTACTACACTAACAATAACACTGATAGTATACTTTTATGCGAGAAACGTAGCAACACCAAGCAACACATAGCAAATGGCAATAAAAATGCCAATCGGAATGTGCCGGAACCGATGACAGCCATATTGAATATTAGTTCCTCATTTTCTGTGCCATAAGGGCGCCACAAATGCTGGTAAATGGAAAAATCATGGCAGTTTAGTGGCCCCGACTATAACTTAATGCTAATTATTTAATGCTCGTACATAAACTAATTTAAATTTCGGAGCGCTACTCTTTACGTAAAAAAAATTGATAATTATGTACTTTAAGAGACACCGTGCTGATGACCTTAATCTTGACATACGTTGTCAAGATCATAATTGAGAGACCTTCAGCAGTTTTAGATGGCAATCGCTGTTTGTTAAAAAATTATTAACAAAAAAAAGTTTGAAAAATGGTGTCTCTTTTTTACTATATAAAACAGAAATTTCCTACTTTAAAATATATTTTGCGACTTTTCACGCAAAATAACTTCACCCCACCTTCTCCTCCGCTTCAGAGATGCATAACTTTCCACGCGAAACGATTCCCATTCCACTTCCCCCTTGCCAAGAGAGCGTGAAAAGTCGTGCGCTCCTGAAGTAGGAGGGGAAGGGAGGTAAGGTGAAAGCAGTGTTGCCAATCGACAAATACGATAATTTAAATCTTTATACAATTCAAAGGGTGGAATCGTGCATAAAAATACAATAATTCCGCTTTACTTATTTCAGATGATTGAGTTAAAATGCATTTTATTGTAATGAGAAATACCAAAAACACACATGTGGTCACAAAACATGAAAATGTGACAATAGCGCACACTCGCATCGAGACTCGCAATCGAGATCTGCTTGCCAAGCAATTAAATATGATTGCTTGGATTGCTCGGCAGATAAGAACCAATGTTCATCATGTTCATTCGCTCGGCAAATATGCCTAACCGCAAAGGAAAATAAGAAAAAAAATGTTTTATGTATTAGTTTTTGTTTGAACAAAAGAGTCTATAGAGAAAAAAATTATGCTTATAGCAATATGGACGCAATATTTTCAAAATTTATAATACGGATATTTGAAAAATAAATATTTAATATTAAATATAGAATATTGTAATTTATAATTGAAGGAACATATAAGCGGAATCAAAGAAGGCATAAGAAAGGATATCAGGAAAAAAGATGAGAAGAAATGAGGCACGAAAAGATGAATATTAAGGCATTTCTGGTTTCGCATGTAAAAGAAAAAAAAAATTATCTGTACGACTATGTTGGCTGAAATACGATAACTTCGCGTTCGTACAATTTGTAAGAATGCGAAGGTTGGCAACACTGGGTGAAAGTCATTTCGCGTGGAAGTCGTTGCTCTTGAAGCATTAGGGGAAGCAGAGTAAAAGTTGCTTCGTGCGGAAAGACATAAAATATATTTTAAAGAAGAAAATTTCTGTTTCATATAGTAGAAAAGAGACACTATTTTTCAAACTTTTTTTGTTAACGCAATTGATAAACTTTACTAAGACTAAGTCTATACCTATAATCGGAACTACATCTTTAATGCTTTTTTTAAAATAATTTATATGTAAAATTATATACTAAGTATGTAGTTATTTGAACTACGCGCCGAAATGATTTTTCGAACTTATAAACGCAATCAAATTATTATAATAATATCACAAATTAAATTGATAAGCACTTGAATAATTTGATGCTCAGTCTGGCGTCTTATTAGAAAGATATTAATGTATTGAAAAACTGAAAAATAAATTTATTGCGAAAAATATTACCTCGGCCGGGAGTCGTACCCGAATCTCTTGAATTCCGTACAAGCGTCCTACACTTTTAGATTATCGAGTTTTTTGTTAATAACTTTTTAACGAACAGCAATCGCCACCTAAAACCTGTTAGAGGTCACTTAAGGTTATCAGCTTGATAACAACGTCAAGGTCAAGGTCATTGACACGGTGTCCCTTAAAATGCATAATCACCAAATCATCTCATTTGCGGAAAACAATCCCTACAACATAATGTCCCTTTTGCTGTAAACCAATCAATAGAATTTCATCAGAAATTTCCCGTGAAATATCGGGCATCATCCTACAAACTGCATGCAATCGATTGTGAATTCGCAAAGTATTCTTCAAATTTTCTTCTTTGCTGAATTATAATTCCTTAGGAATTCATACAAGAACACAATAAAAATACTTCGAGAAATTTCATTTCTTCAAATTTCGAATTTCTGAAAACTTCTTAAAGCATTCATATAGTATTCATATAAATAAAAAAAGTTTTTATTTAAAAATGGACCATAAATGTTACTTAAATTATTTAAAATTATAAGTAGGAAATTTTTCGTTTTAATCCAACTAAGTTCAAAAAAGTTGTAACGTAAAAATAATTGAGCTACATTCTTTTGTTTTTCTTTGATTAGAAATAAAATGAACGATCGATGTGAACAAATCAAGTCGAACACAGCCCCAATATTAAGCTAATCACGGCGCGCGACATCGACCAAGCGAGATTAGATTATCCGACACTTACCCAATGTTGTTTCATAATAATGTAAATTGTTTATACTTTATTATATCTGTTAAATGATATTTTTATTATATCTATATAATTTCGTTACTAGTTTAGCTAATTGTAATTGAAATAGAGAATGAATAACACCTTTAGCAATTGAAGAAGTAGTGTAGCGGATAATGTAGAAGATTTATAATATAATCCAGAGGTCCCAGGTTCGAATCCCACTAAAGTGCGTTTTTTAATACCAATAGTTATATAGTATTAGGTGTTGGAATTAATTCGTAGCGTTTTACAAGTGATGGGAAGTACTTTCATTAATGTATTTTTTAATGCTCATGTGAAATAAATAACATTCTTTCATTAAAAAACGCTACGAATTAATTCCAACACCTAATAAATTTAAAGTAGATATTTAATTTCAGGTATAATTATTATAAATGTCTTAGGAATAAAATTTGTAACTCTTAAATATGAATGTTCTTTTTTTTTTGAATATTAAACTAGTGTCAGCTGGGATCCAATCCATTTCAATTCATTCAATCCATTTTCATGAATTTAAAGTACGCATTAACAAAATTTTAATCCATTTTAATCCATTCTCGTTTGCTGGGTACGTTTTATCTCTTGATTGCACATGCGTGTACTTGCAATTCCTCATGAATTCTTAGAGTATTCAAAATACTAAGTCGCGAAGTATTCAAGTATTTGTAATGAATTTCTGAGGAATATTTCAAGATAAACTAATTATAGTTAATTCTTCAAGAATTCTTCAGATATTCATTTTTCTAATCCTGTATGTCTCCTTTAAAATAAATTCTCTATGAACTCCATTCCTTATGCGCGAAAATCACCCTAAAGCATGCGTCATACAAAAGAGAAATACTAAAAATAACAACAAATTTGGAATTTTTTCCATTGTAATCCCTTTACTGATTTTATTGCTCGCAAAATATATATTGATCGATTTTATTGCTCCACCCTCATTTGTGGAAAATAATGGTAAAAATAGGCGGTATAAATCATATGAACTATTGATGTAAGGATATGATTTCTTCTCAATGTGGGACTTATATTCGGACCAATACACCCATCTATGTACATCTAATAATTATAAGTTAATGGTCACTTTGGGTTTTCGCGCATAAGAAATGGAGTACGAAAATCGTTTGCATGGAATACATTTTGTAGGACAGTGCATGATATTTCACAGAAAGTTTCATGAAATTCTGCTTATTGATTTTACAGCAAAAAGAACATGTACGGTATAGAAATTGTTTTCCGCAAATGAGATGATTTTTGTTAGTAAAAGATAATGCTTCGAAATTTAAACTAGTTTATATTACGAACATACAGGGTCCGGCAAAATAATCTCCCACATTTTGCACTGCCACTGTCCCCGAACCACTGAAGAGAGGGGGAGCTTAGCGTAGTCGGTTGGTAGCTCGCGCCTTGCCATTTCAGTTGTCGTCATGAATTGGACGGGCGAGCATCGTGCCTTCGTTATCGAAACATTTATGAAAAGTAACGAATCTGTGATTACGACGCAAAGAACTTTTCGTACTCACTTCGCGCTTGGTAGACATGCTCCAGTTCCAGATCGCAAAACAATACTGTTGTGGGTTTCAAATTTTAGAGCTACAGGTTCAGCTTTAAAAAGAAAATCAACTGGTAGACCCAGAAGTGTTCGGACACCTGAAAATGTTGCAGCTGTAAGAGAAGCAGTTGAACGATCTCCTAACCGTTCAGCTGTTAAATATGCCTCTGCTTTGCGTTTGTCAGATGCTACGCAATTTTTTGGAACCAAAACTTAGAGAACTTGAACATTCGGATGTGTGGTTTCAATAGGATGGAGCTACGGCTCATACGGCAAAAAGGACAATGGACGTTTTAAGGGAAATGTTTCCAGGACGCGTAATCTCGTTACGTGGAGACGTTGGGTGGCCTGCGCGTTCACCCAATCTTGCCCCATGCGACTTTTTCCTTTGGGGCTACCTGAAAGCGAAGGTTTTTCAACACCACCCCCGAACCATTAACGAATTGAAAGCAGCAATACGCCAAGAAATTACAGGAATATCGCCTCAAATTATTGCTCGAGTGATGGAAACTTTTAGAAATCAGCTTCGAATGTGTATCGAAAAAAATGGTCGCCACTTGGACTCTGTAATTTTTAAAACTCAATAAAAACAAATGGCATAGCATAAATTTTCAGTTAATAAAAATAAAATCTAAATAGCATTTACAATGGCGTTTTTATTAAAGATTAAAATGTGGGAGATCATTTTGCCGGACCCTGTATAATTAGCACTAAATTATAATGTTAGTATTATTATATTATTTTTAATATGCATTCTAACTTAAATTATTAAAAGTTAAACTATTAAAAGTTAACAAAAAGTTATTTCTTGCTAAAGATAGCTAGAGCAATAAAATTAAAAAGAGATCACGCAAAAAGAGCACTGAATCCTCCGTTTGTCTCACGTGATTATACTCATATTAGCATTCTAGCTTAATAGATATAGAAACTTCTTTCTAGTCTCTTCTCTTTCGCTTTCATCCTTCATTTTTCAGGATGTTATTAATATTTAATTAAAACTAAATTTCTTTTTTTAAATTAATATTAATATTTTCTCACGAGCCTGAATTGAATTAAAAGAATAATATTTTCGATAATATATACTCACATCTGCTCTGCTAACTTATAAATTGATCCCATTGATTTGGACAGTTCTTCGCACTTAGCCATTAATTGATACATTGATTTTATATTATGATCCACAGCGTCACAAGTCTTACACACTGCATCTCTGTATGTTTCTAAACAACCGACTGTGAGAGCCGAAGCCTGGAAGCAAGAACGAATTATTTTTAAATATATAACGTGGCAAAATAAGACTTAATGACAGTTACTTACGTTTTGTAGAATCGCAGCTAAATTTTCGGTCAGTGCGTCCACAGAGGTCGCAACTTTTCTAGCTTCCATTTCTAATTCGTTTAATACATTATGATCAAGAGGTGGTAATTGCGGAGTTAAGGCTTGTCTATACAAGCATGGGGTTGAACTTCGTGATCCCGGAAATGATGGAGTGTCTCCTTTCTTAGTTACAGGACTCGACAATTTGATCTTGTTTTCCAGATCTTCAGTTACAAATAACACCATATCTCCATCCTGCATTACTCTTCCCTCCAACTGCAGGTAACCTATAGCTTTATGATAACTCGGTGGATCGAGATCGTCGATTTCTGTTGGACTGCCGTCTCTACTTCTCAAATTTAATTGATCCGGCCTATGACCAGCTCCTCCTATTTGCTCTAAATTATCATCTAGAAATTTTCCGCTGTCAATATCTGGAGAATCAATGAGTGATCTCAATTCGGAAATGGGTGGCGAAGATTGCGAATCAAACGATATCTCAGAATAAGACGCTGTCATCTCGTGCAACTGAAACAATAAAACCATTAAATATTGATAAATTTTGAACCTGTATCGTGCATATAATAAATGAATCGATAAATTTTATTATGATGCAATACTGATATATTTAAATACAATTAAGGAAATCCAGAAGTCGTTTATTTTACCAATTAAACATAATAATGTTCGTAGAATAATATCGCACATATATAACTTTTATATAGATTTCAAAATCCTTCTTCAGAATTAAAGTATAGACATTAATACGAGTTTGTAATTTGGAATTTTGATTGAGAATAAACATTTTTAAAATATGTAATCTTTTTTACCATTTCTTAGTTCAAAATGGCGTTTAGAACTGTCAAGTTGTGGCAACATTTGTTTAATACAAAACCTCCGCAATCTGTACTGTTCTATGAATTAAAAAAATTTTTAACTTTTTTTATTTTATAATACAATTAGTATAAACTCAAGCCACTTCCTATATATAATATAATTTTGCGTCTACTTCAATCCTGTAAAAAGATTCTGTAAAAACAATAAGATAGGAAACAAGACTGTTTATGTTAAATAACATTACTTTAAAATCCGAAGCGTCACATTGTTATTGTTTATACACGCGCGCTGAAAAAATGCGTTACTCTCTATACATATTGGTTATTGCGAAGAATTATTCCTAAGATCTCGGTAATCTAAAGGCTCAGGACGCTCGCACGGAATGCAAGAGATTCGAGTTCGACTCCCGGCCGAGGCAATATTTTTCGCAATAAGTTTATTACAGTTTTTTAAGATTAATTTGGGAAATTTTGGGGGGATTATTAATATTTCAGATCAATTGCGTTAATGCCGACAACCATATTGACACATAATTATCATTTCTGAAATTAATTCAATTGTTTGAAATTATAATATATATGTATTAGTTCAACATCTCAATACTTAGACCATAGTGGCGCTTCAGATTTTAAAAAAAAGATTCTGTAAAAATCCTATAAATTTTCGATTCCGTTCAGCCAATTCAGAGATTTTTATATGGCTGAATCAATAATTTCATCGTGAATTATAAAAACCGATATAAATATCAACCTACGTCTTATTTTCTCAACAGCGAGAAAATAGATTTAAGTAGATCAAATTTATTTAAGGTAAACGTCTCAGTGATCGGACATATATGTATCTATGGCCGGACACTTACACATAATTTATTATTGTTAATCTCAAATGCTCTTTTTATTACAATATTATAAGTTAGTTATATTTTAAAATTACAATTAAATTATAATATTATATTTAAAAAAACATTTGAGATTAATAATAATAAATTTTGCAAATATCCGAACTTGATAGATACATGTCCGGTCACTGGAACGTTTACCCCTTACACCTCAGACTGTAAAAATCAATGACCCAATAAGCGACTATTCCCAGATTAAGATAATAGCGATAAATATTTCGTTTAAGACCTAGAGCCTTATTTTTAAAAAATCTTATATGAAATTGCTACAGAAACCTATATAAGATATACATAACATACATTACAGCATTTTCATATGCAATATTTTTCAGGAATACGACCCTTAGTCTACAATAGACGTTAAAAGCTTTTAACCTTTTGTTCAAGTTCTAAACTAACTTTTTTTCCAGTAAAAAGAATTTCTGATGCCTTAAGAGAATACGGCTGAACTTGATCGATAACTTAGATTTTTTAAAATTCCAATTTAAAAAATCGATAACATTTTTAATTAATTTTTTACATTATCGTTTTGTCTCACTCAAACGCATACATCTGTTCTTATCTAACATATTGCAACATCTCTTGTAATATCGAATACCTACTGCTAGATACAATTACTGCTCTGTTTACTATTCCGAATCTTCGTTCAGCATTCATATATACGTAATTTGTAGATCGATATAAAGCTTTTAATCTTAATTTCATAAATTCAATATTATTTGTGCACGTAGAACGTTGGGTGCTGAACTGTTTTGTCCAAAGAGCTGTAAAACTTTTGTATTACGGAAACATCTACGTCAAGTACAGATCTATAAGTTGAAAAATGTAAGTTTTTACTTTTTCCGATTTTAGTATAAAGTCTACTATAGCAATTCTGTAAAAAGGAATTTTGATTTCGTTGAGTAAATTCGAAAATTTATATCGATCCGCAATGTCCCAACAATTTGGTCACTCCAGCATCCCTTTAAATCGTAATCCTTAAAATTTAGCAAGCTGGCCAGATTATAATCGCAATTATAAAATTTGATTATAAAGTTTAAAACAAATAAACTCATAGCTGAGACATTACAAAATAAGTACAAAGAACTAAAGGTTAACCTAACAAACAACTAAGTCAAATAACTCATTGGTTTGCAAAAAGCAAAAAATATATACTGATTTAGAAAACCAAGAAACAAGCAAATAAGATATTTAAATAAGTAAAACATTTAATTTAATAAAATAATAAATATGATACAATAATATATAAGATGTTTCGGTTCACAGTCTTCATCAGTTCATAATTAAACATATAAAAGAAAAAATTTACAATAATCTTTACGCATTAAGCTTGATAAAAGTAATAATGAAAGAATGAACAATAGTCACCATTAACATATAATATGATAATCGAAGTTACATAAAACACACTATGTTAACGGAAAGTATAAGTAAATAGCGTAAGGTATATAATTTGGATAATTAATTCATCATTATTATTCATATATTCGACGTTAATTTTAACACATCAATAAGTATTTGCAATAATGACATGATATAGACGTTGAATTTATCATATATGTATACATATACAGAGTGCCTCACCAAAATCCGCACAAATTTCAATTTAAATTTTCCGCTATATTGTGCTTCCGCCAGAAGTTGTTGTTGGCGTTCGAGAAAACCTGATGTTTCTAGTAAACAGTCATATTCAAAATGGCCACGATGTTGAAATCAAGGGGGAGTATAATCGAAGAGCCGCGATCATCGAAGGCCTTCGCGCTGGGTACTCAGCAACGGAAATAATTCGATTCTTTGGATACCCGTCTATGTGACAAAATATACGGCTTTAGAACAGTTCAACGAAGATTCCAGTATGCCAGCGAAGAAGAGCCATTCGAAAGAACGCACCGCGAGGACCCTCGCAGTCGTTGAAAGGGCTCAAGCGTTGATTTCGGATGACCTAGGGCAATCGTTGTAAAAATTAGCATCGATTGTTGGTGTAAGCGAGCCAACAATGTGTCGAATTGCCGAGGAGGACCTTCGATACAAATCATACACATTAAAGGTACGACAAATGCTCTCTGAGGCTGCCAGGACAAGCCGAGTTGCTCGTCTCAGCTTCCATTTTGGCCTCCAAGCCCAGATTTAAATCCCTTGGACTACTACGTATGGAACGTAGTTGAAAGGGTCACAAACAAGTCTCGGCATCCCAATGTGACGTCATTAAAAACCGCTGTTGAGGCAGCATTCGTCGGCATGGACAGTGCTATATTATAGCGTGCGTGCGAACGCTTCAGATCGAGAATAGAGGCCGTCATTTAAGCTAATGGGATATATCGAATAATTGTGCTTTACAGGGATCCTCCAAGTGCCATGTAAAAGGATTTTTTGTAATATTTAATTTTTCATTAAAAACATTTTGTTTAAAAAAATTGTTTGATTTGGTGACGCATCCTATAAGTAACTATAATTAAAGAATTTATTATTACTAGAAATTTAAAATGCCTATTACGGTCGAAACTGGATCTCCCTTGTTTTAAATAATTCAATCTTAAATTACTAATATACATTATATATAATATGTACTTGCATACATACTGTAGTCTTTTTTAACTGCGCGCCAAATTTTTCCGGATTATAAACGCAATTAAAACTACTCTAGTAATCGCTAATTAAATTGACAAGCAATTTTAATAATTTGATGCTACCTCAAGTATAATAAATTATAAAGATGTTAATATATTGAAACTGTTGATAAATTATTGCGAAAAATATTACCTCGGCCGGGACTTAAACCCGAAATTCTCTTGAATTCCGTACGAGCGTCCTAAGCCATTAGATCATCGAGGCCTTAGTAATATTCTTAGCAATAATCGGTACAATAAAGAAACAACGTTTTTCTTTCTTACGACGTAATATAAATATTAAGAATCTTTGTTTTTAAACCGCATATGTGAATTGTTTATGATGCAGAAAAAAATGACTTGGCAATAACAGCATAATTTTCAGCATAAATTTCATTTGGCATAAATTTCAGTAGCTGAATCAAATTTATTGTTAATTGTAAAAACTATTAGTATAATTGTTAAGTTCTGGCTATTATAGATAAAGGACATTCATTGTGACGTGAAACTTTATTAGCTGAAAAAAAGCATATTAGTACAGACATTTAAAAAGATGTCAGACGTACCTAAATTCCTTACCCATGCGCATACATTACGAAAAATGTTTCACACAGCTATAATACAATACTTAACACACATAGCTAAGTTTATAGTTACGCGCGAACCGCGCGAACGTGTCTCGTTAGTGGGTGCATTCAGTACTACAAGTATGACCGCTCACTGAGCGCTCAGTGAGCTCCTGTTTGGTCTATATTTTTAAATCTAACGAAATATGTCAATCAAAGACAAGAACTCACTAAGCGCTGAGTGAGCGATTGTAGTATTGAATACACTCATTGGCTCTCCGAACGTATACCTATTGTTTCCCTGATGTGGGGAAACTACCCTACAGCAGCGCAGTAACCGTTGTATGTTGTACGCAGTTGTCCCATTATTTTTTAGCAACATACATTTTGTACAGAATTTATTCTAATAAACGTAATAGACAAAGAAATCCGAAAAACACATAAATATGAAATAATGAGGGTATCTCAACTTATCACTGAGGTTAAAAGTAAGTGCACTTCTCTATAATGTGATTTTCCATAAATGCGTTCCATTTCATTTCGTATGATGCATATAATGTATTATTTTAATACATTGTTCACCAAATATTAAAGAATGAAAATATATCATACGCAGGAAAATATATCATTCGTAGGACTGTCATGCATCCTATTTTCAAACACCGTCTTCCTTTTTAGGGCGTCTGGAAATTTTTCAAAGGTGCCCGAGATAATTATGATGAGCAGTAATTATTCGGAACACCTTTGGAAAACTCCCGAACTCTATAAATAAGGGGATGGTGTCCAGGGAAAAAAAAGATAAAGCTAGTGCGATATGGAACGCATCTCATGTTAACTATCCTAACCTGTGAGATGTAAAATATCCGGAATCGTACTGTAATTTCAGTGGCGCGTACTCACTTCCCGATATGTCAATTCTATAATTTTTAATAACAATATCACGTTATAACACAGTTACTATAGATCTGTTTTTTATTCCTGCATTCTCTGAACTGGTGTACATAATACAACAAATTGAAATGAAACAAATTTATATTTCTTTCACTTCAACTTATTGCATCGTCCTTACAAAAAAATATTATTGGACTCGCGAAAAAACTATTGAAAAACTATTAGAACGAATAAAGAAGAATTGTAACGTACATTAATAATAACTAGCTCTTAGTTGCTTATTGTTTTTATAATATTATTTTTAACTCTGTTAGCTCTAATTCTATTCTTACTTGCTTATTGTTTTTGTAATATTGTTTTTAACTCTGTTAGCTCTAATTCTATTAGTTTTAATATAATGTAAAATAATAACTATGTATATTAGAATGAATAGTGTATTATTCACTAATAATAATGTACTAGTACACAGTTATTATTAATGTACGTTACAATTCTTCTTTATTCTTCACCTGTATATATATTTCCGACGTTTCGGCTGCTTTTTCAGTCATCTCCAATAATATTTTTTTGTAAGGACGATGCAATAAGTTGAAGTGAAAGAAATATAAATTTGTTTCATTTCAATTTGTTGTATTATGTACACCAGTTCAGAGAATGCAGGAATAAAAAACAGATCTATAGTATTATAACTGTGTTATAACGTGATATTGTTATTAAAAATTATAGAATTGACATATCGGGAAGTGAGTACGCGCCACTGAAATTATAGTACGATTCCGGATATTTTACATCTCATAGTACATTAGATTTATTAATCCAAAATTTAAATGTAATTGTTCTGAATGTAAGCGCAATTAATCAACCCCCAGTAATTCTCCATTTAATCATGTGAACAGCTCTTCTTAACAAGTCAAGATTTGTAAGATCTAAATACAAAATCCCATTATTTCTAGCTCTCAATCGGTTTGTCATCTTTAAACTCAATAAAAAATAAATGATTCATCAACCTTTCTAATATGGTCATTTCAAATAATATCCAATGTTTACTAGGCAATAATTTCTCATTATCTTCTTACAGTATTAAAAAGATTGCTTTGAGTTAATCAAGAACATAGAGAGTAATGTTAACAAATTAAATAATACTGCACTGTTACAAGTATTTCGTGACACATGTCTCATCTTTAGTATTTATATTTATATTTATGTCTTAAAGAACGTTTCAATTCTATATTCATCAAGAGATATTTCTATCTATTTTTTCTTCCTTTACGTTATGTGTGATCAAAGTTTGCAGCTGGTGAGTTTTCTTTAATTAATCATAAATAAGTTTTTCATTAATTTTTATCATTACCTAATGAAATTATATTGATGTATCGCCAGTTCTCACTTGACTAATCAGTTAATTAGCAATGATACTTCTCAAAATTTGAAATTGAAGAGACTTTTCCGACTGCTCTCTTGGATGCGAATAATGTTCACATCCATTGTTTGACATCACTGATAATGGCTCAAATGAAACTGAAACGTCCGATACTGATTGTTACGAAATTTCTTATGAAATTAATGTAAGATCTTTTTAGAATATACTTTTGTTAATTACACGCATCTAAGAACTACTGCCTATTTCTAGCTCTCAATCGCCCGTCAATTTATTATTATATTTACTATTGTTACAAAATATATAACATTTATTTAAAAAACATAATGTTGATTATTAATCAAGAATTGATGTGTACCCATGATAAAAAAATTCGGTGTCCATTTGTAAATTGAGCGCATTCATTTGCAATTTTATGTGTACCATTTCAGATACTAATCTCTTTCCAAGATATCTCTATCTATCACTTTGACATTCTTCTAATCTATCGCATGATTATGCTACAACCCATGTTTAGCTATGACAGATCTAATTCCATTGTTCTTGCGTAATTGGCTTTTATGTTCGTTAATTCTTGTGCTCAAGTTCCTTTTAGTTTGTCCAACATAAGTTGCATCACAATCTTTACACGATACTTTATATACAACATTTTACCTACTTATTAATGGAAGAACATCTTTTTGAGCTCTGATCATGCTTACCAATTTATTGAGACCAAAAAAGGCTAAGTTTAAATCTGAGTCTTTAACTATATTAATAAATTTTTCAGTCAATAATAGCAAACCATGGATTAAAGTTTTGGAATTATAGGAAATAAAAATAGATTACAATCACTTAAAAAAAATATATATATCAACCTAATCTATATGATCCCCGCATGATTTAGCATTTACATGATTCAGTAAATTCTTTTTGTGTTCTTAATCTTTTTCCAATATATTAAATATAATTCTAATAAATTAATTAATAGTGTTTTATTACTTGATAAAATAGTGCTGATTAAGTTAAGGAATTGATCGAAATAACCTTAGGTGTAAAACAAGATGAAAGATATAATAGGTACAGTTAGAACGACATTGCTCACTCGTGAGCAGTTATCGTTCTGAATATAACATACAATAGCGCTGATAGCACGCTCCTCGATTGCAACCCCAATCATAAATATGTAATCAATAATAAACATCTGTAACTTTTTAATTCTAGAGCATTATAAGACTTTGCTAAATTTACAATAGTTAAAAAATAAAATAAAACATGTCATGAAATCAAAAAACGTAAAATTTAATTTGACAGTCAGCAAGTGAACAAAAACAAACGTTTCGATCCTGTTGGATTTTCAATATAACGACAAGATAATAGTAGAAATGTTACGTAAATAAAATATATAAAAATTAAATAAAAAATTCGCTTTCGGACACAGTATCAACTATAAAACTCGCTCCAAATTGAAAGAAAGCCAAACAAACGATTGTAGTTGACAACAATGTGTTCCTCCGAATTGTGTGTGTGAACAAGGACATGTTTCTATTAGCAAGTACAAATTGTAATAATAAATTAACGACAGGAATAAATAAAAATAATAAGAAAAATACAAATCGAGTCGCAAATAATAAAAAGAAAGGTACAAAACAAGTCGCAAGTAATAAAATTAAAATTAAAAGAAAAAGGCAAAAATTATTTTTGATATTATAAGACATGTATAAAGAGTTATTAATGTCGATAGAGAAAGTGTAAATGCCGTCATTCATACATTGAGTTTAGTCTGATAATTGTCTTTACATTGTTCAGTTGAATCTTTTCAAGTCTTTTATACGAAGTATTATTGTATATAATGAAAAACAATTGAATTTAGTCAGTTTATATAAATGTGGAGGAACTAATTCTAATTTCAAGCAAGAATTAATAAACTTAATGTGAGTCCTAATATTCCCAATTTGACAAATACGTCTTTGACGTATAAAAGACTTGAAAAGATTCAACTGAACAATGTAAAGACAATTACACGATTGGAGTTGAGAGATGCTTACTGCCATTTGTATTTAATCAGAAACGATATTTTCTTCCTTTCTAACACAATTTCTGACATTTTACCATTCTCTGTAGTTAGTCAATTTTTTAAATATTTGGATCATATCATGGAACTAATTCTAATTTCAAGCAAGAATTAATAAACTTAATGTGAGTCCTAATATTCCCAATTTGACAAATACGTCTTTGACGTATAAAAGACTTGAAAAGATTCAACTGAACAATGTAAAGACAATTACACGATTGGAGTTGAGAGATGCTTACTGCCATTTGTATTTAATCAGAAACGATATTTTCTTCCTTTCTAACACAATTTCTGACATTTTACCATTCTCTGTAGTTAGTCAATTTTTTAAATATTTGGATCATATCATCAATTCTCACTTTTCTAAACAAATGTTCAGAATCAATAAAA
>NW_011627339.1:254-43756 GCF_000204515.1 Acromyrmex echinatior | reverse complement strand
GGTACATCGTTTGTCAGAGTTTAAGTTACGAAGTCGACTGAGAATCTGCGACGGTTTCCCTGACGTAAGCATTTGGCCTTTTATTAATTGTCACAGTTGACTTTCTGCTGACGCTGAAAAATTTTCAATAACGCTGTTTTAATTTGGTGTATGGTTCATTAATATCGGGTTTTGGCCTTTCGTATCACAACGGCCTTTCGTATCACAATCACGTCGGGGTCACCAATGTGGGAATATGTGACTCAATGGATAAGTCAGAGTTCTCTTGACAAGCCCACGCTTGTCGTGTGATATGATAAAGAAAATAATAATCGAGACTTAATTTGTAACTGTAAATATAATATTTATTTCACGAGCACGATTTTATATGACCGTACAAGACGAACACCTCTATTGATCTGTTAATATAATATTTCTTTTTTTATTATTTTTTTACGCTAGGCAACTCGTTACCAACACAATCTTTAAGCTTACTACGCTCGCTGCGCTAGTGAGGCATTAAGAATTTCCCACAACAAATGACAACGTTGCATTAATACAGCAGTGTGACAAAGAAAAGTGATAGTCTGTTAACATTGTGCTTATATGTTTCGAAATATCTGTAATGAGCGTTTAAAAAATTATTTGAATTTTAGATTTCTGAAGTATTCCCCCGGTAAACGTTTAATCTATCTTCAAATATATTAGAAAAAATATTATATTCTACCTAATATTATATTATATTATTTCTTCTAAGAAATCTGAGACCTATTCATAGTCGTTTCTTATTTCATGATCGTCTTAAGTAATGTCTTAAGACGCTAATACGGCCTTCTGATTGACATCTCAAGACTGAACTTAAGATCTTGAATATAAGAATTGACTATGAATACCGGTTTTAAGAGTGATCATCCCGATCTTTTTTGTATAAAATCTCCTAATCTCGTAAGAGTAATTTGCACGATTTTGTGATTCTCTTCCATGCTATTATGTTGGTTAAACAAGGACAAACAATCAAACTTTGATTGTTCGCCCTTATTTAACCAACGTAATAGCATGGAAGAGAATCACAAAATCGTGCAAATTATCCTTACGAGATTAAGTATATGAAAAAGGCCGGGATGACCATTCTCAGGTTTCTCTCTGAACTTACTAAATGGTAGTCATTATTAATTTCTTTTGTTTATTTACTTACTGGAATATTTTTAAAATTTAATTAGAATTTTAATGTATTTTTGACATATATGCTTAAGACAAGATACTTACTTATTTGCTTCAACTATTCCGTTTTTCTATTTTTATATATTTATATTCTTATTTTTACTTTTAAGAATACAATCTGACAATAGTATCTACACAGTTACGAAAAATTAATTTTTTTTATTTCCTATAACATATATATATTATAAGTTCGCAATAAAAAAATAATACCTTTTATTGTTGAGATTATTATTTCGGATTTCAGATTTTAAAAAATGGAAACTAAAGAATATATTAATAAAATATTAAGTAATTATATATATTGAGTAATTATATATACTTGTATAACCAAATAAAACTACCAAATTATATACAATTACTTTTAAACTGCAGGCTATGATAATATTATTATATATCAATTTCAAAATTAGATGATACCTGCATAATAGAATTAGAAAGATTTGCAAAAGAAGATTTAATAAAACTTTTAAATGAAAATGAATAATTAATAAAATTATTTGGAATATACAATCGAAATCTGTCAATTTTTAAAATCTTTGATAGACATAAGAAGCTATTATCACATTTAAAAGATATCTGTATCAAGGAAGTTGAAAATATTTCAAATAAATTTTATATCAAATGTAATAAGAAAAATAGTCCTTGTAAAGAAAAGAGTCAAAAGAAAAGGAACTTTTTGTTCTCACGACATACAAAGAGATGCGGAAGAAATAATTGAAGATAAAAATAAAGAAAATAAGACAAATGGTGCTAAAAAACATATAGAAAACTTAGCTTAAAATTATATTTAAAAATGTATTAATGAGTATTGCGAAGAAAATGTTGAAGAATTTATTAAACAAATTGATAATTTAAAGGTTAATATAGATAATGAAAATTATTATGCAAAAATTGAATGTGTTTCTGCGATTTTATTTCTACAGGATATTCGATGAAAAGTTCCAGAATTGGAAGAAAAAATGGACACTATCCAATTTTAACAAACATATTTTAACTCATATGAAATATCAAAAGCAAAAAACATTTAAAAAATGATAATTCTAATACTACTTTACTTTCATTTATAAAAATACAAAAATCTAATAACAATTCATTTCCAAGTTCACTTCAAAGAGAGAATGAAATTCAAAATAACTGTATAAATATTTCATCTGGTGATGATCTGACTTCATCTGATAATTGTGATAATTGTCTTAATTACGTTAATAGTGATATTAATCTGGTTAATAGTGATGATAGTCTGATCACACACACGCACGCACGCACGCACGCACACACAATACCATTCAAAAGACGAAAATTTATATTTTACCCAACATAGATTCTACAAAACTAGTTTCACGAGCAGTTTGATAAATTCAATAAGAAACAAAATGAAACCAAGTTTATTAGAAAAAACTGAGGAAAAACAGAATTTTTATGAATGCAAAATTGTTGAGGAGGCTAACAATTCTGCGACTGTGACATTAAATAATGAGCCTCAATCTAAAAAAAAAAACAATACAAAAGCTAAAATGATTAGACAACAACGAAAACTAAAAGAATTTGAATTATTTGACAAATCCCAAACCAAAATTACGGATTATTTCCTTAAAACTATAAAAATAGTTATTGAAGACCAGTTTCATTTAGAATCTTTTTTTGAAAGATTATCCAAAAAACGTATAAGAACGTGCATATTTGAAATGAAGCGTGAATAATAATTAATTGCTCTTAGAAAAGAACGTAATGTGGTTAAATTATGATTGCTTCAATTTTTTTAGGATTTGGATTTAATTCTTGATCATCGATAATATAACCGAGATAATTGATCGGTGTAGTAAAGAAACTACATTTATCTGATTAAAGATGGAGATAATCCTTAATTCGCTCTAATAAACGAGTTAAATTACGATTATGCTCTTGTACTGCAGCTCCACCAACAACAATATCATCAATAGCAAAAATGTTTTCTAGTCCGGAAATCATTGATTATTGATTATTACATTATTGATTAGAATTCATGATGAAACTGTGGTGACTCCAAAAGAGAAACGATTACAAACGTATAAACTTTGATGTGTATTAATTGTTAATGAATGTGTTTGAATTCTTCATCGATTTCAATTTGTAAGAGCGTCAGACAAATCTAATTAGCTAAAATATTTACAGTTTGAAAGTTAAGAAAATATTTCATCTGGCAAAGGAAGTGGATGACGGTTCTAATGACTCATTGAGTCCAATAGAATAATCTGCGCAACCCTAATCTTTCCATTTTTCTTCCGGACAATTATTGAAGTTGCCCAGTCTGAATATTTGATTTGTGAAATAATTCCATTTTATTCAAGTCTCGTAAGTTCTGCGTCAACTAAAGGTAAAATTGCGTAAGCAACCGGTCTTTTGAATCTGAAAACTGGTTTTGAATTGGGTTTCAAAAATAGTTTGATCTTTGTTTTCGTGCATCAACCCTATTGAGTAGAGAAAACATCTTTAAATGTTTCTTTTAGTAAAGATAAATCAAATTGAGTCAGATCTGCTTTTGAATGAACTTTATAACAAAAACTATTGAGACTGTAATTTTATAAATCAAAATTGACTGCAAGCCAATCAAGACCTATGACGTTAAGATCCGAATTTGATGTAAATCATCAAACATCGTAATTGTCTGGTGATTACATTAAAAAATACTTCGCAATTAAATTCTTGATTGAAATTGATGATATGATTTCCCGACGCATCGCAAGCAACATGAAGTTATGCAACTTTTTGGTTTTCCTAAAATAAATTCTTTTCTGATATTATGATAATGCCAGATTCAGTATGAAAGTTATGATAATGTCAGATTGCAGCTTGATTGAATGATTATTGATTGTAATATTTACGTCATTAGTTTTAGATTTAACTTTCTGACTTGAAGCACAATATCCGTCTTTGTTATCAACAATATTGCATTTTTGACATTTATGATTTTTAAAAGTGTAAAACTTGGAATAATGCAATTGTCCGCAAAACTAACGCGGTGTTGAAGAAATTGAATCTTTGTTGGGTAAGAAATTATTGGTTTGTTTCTTACCTTGAAGATTCCTTAATTTATTTGTGTTTTTCACCTTAGGTTTGCGATGTTGAGCTGATTTAACAAAAGCCACTGAATTCAACTCTTGATGAATTTTGATTTTGGATTAAGGACGTGTCATGCTTGAGATTGATTAGATGCTAACATTGAAAGATCTTCAATTGTAAGATTGTCTGACTGTATCAATTAAATTGAGAAGCTTGTACGAATATCGGCTTCGGAAGATGATCTTAGACCACATGCAAAGATAAGACATTTTAAGTGATCAGCAATGATTGATGAGATTTTGAATTCTTCGCAACGTTTATTAACAAGCGTTACATAAGGAATGAAATCTTGGTTTTGAGATTTCGTTGTATTCATGTAATTATAACGCTGATGGAAGAAAGGAATTTTCCTTCTAAATAATTGTGTGAGTTTATTTACTGTGGTTGTGAAATAATTTTTGTATTCTTTTGGCAAAATGTAATGTACTGTTATATGAGATTGTATTCATTTTACGTAATAAAAGTCTGACCTTAAATGCGTCGTCTAACTCCTGCGTGTCTGGAATAGTCCTTGATATCTGACATACCATGCATCGAATATTAAATTATTTTCTATCGTATATAAATTTGATCATGGAATTCTCTAAGGATTCCATTTTGACATCTCTTTGTGAAGAACCCGATGAAGTAATCTAAGCTGAAGAAATGTGATTTATGAAATCTTGTTGCTGCTTCATATAAAATTGTGCTGTTGTTGTTTTTACTCCAATTGCTGCCGTAAAAATAGCTGCTGCTGCTGTTGTTGTTGAATGAGAGACATGAGTGCTCTTTTAAGATCCTCGTCGCCAATTGTAATGTTTTCTTCGAAAAAAAAAAAGGAGTCTTTGATTAATAGCTTATATTTAGTTAATATGGAATACATAACCTATATTTAGTTAATATAGAATACAAGGAATTGTAATATAAGATAAGATGAAAAAGCAGCTAAAAGTCAATTCATTAATCAATAGTTGCTAAGCAACCCTCATGACTCCATTCATGTCAAAGACATCGGTGGTATACATCGGTGGTAACAATAACCGTAAATTATCAGGCAATTCGAGCTGCGGATGTTATTTGCGAAACTTTATCAATTATAACAATATAACAATATTATAATTTATTAATATTAATACATACATAATGAAATCTCAGTTTTCAATAGTTTCTTAAAATCGTTTACCTACAGAGTGCGAAATCACGAAAATCGGATAAATTTCAATTTAAATTTTCCGCTATATTGTGCCTCCGCCAGAGGTTGTTGTTGGCGTCCGAGAAAGCCTGATGCTTCTAGTAAACAGTCATATTCTCAAAATGACCGCAATGTTGAAACCAAATGCGGAATATACAATAATTGAAGAGCCGCAATCATCGAAGACCTTCGCGCTGGGCGCTCAGCAAATAATTCGGTTCTTTAAAGGATACCTTCGATCAACCGTTTATGATGTTGTGACAAAATATATGGCTTTAGAAGTCCAACGAAGGTTCTAGTATACCAATGAGAAAGAAAGAACGCACCGCTCGAATAGCCTGATAATTCACAATTATTGAATTCATATTTTTAAGGGCCTTATTAGTATTTTAGTTTTAAAAAATTTGAACTTATATTAACTGTTATCGCTGAATTTTCCTCAGGTTCATATCTATCTTGCTATAAAATAGAACAAAAATATTTGACCCATCCTTGGTACATTCAAAACTGTAACGAAAGTCTAAATTGACTGAGATTAAACTTGTAGTTAATAAATAATCTTACTTAGTACTGCAAAGTCATAGCTTGTTTATGATTGGTATATAAGTTGTTGGCGATCTTGCTGCGTGCAAGAATGAATTTGTGGTGGCACGGCCATGTGATCACAGTTCCAAGCGTTCCTGCGGTATGATTGCTTCGAGGGCACTTGGTCGAGAAAAATGAGATTTTCCCTGCTTTCCAAACTTTATTTAAACAGACCTCAAATGCGGGTGAACGGGTTTCACAGTAGATGTGGAAAGGATCTCAACGGTGCGGTAGCGCGATAAAAAACTATTCAGCGCGAGGCGAGACACGTGTCGACGAGACAATCAGAGCGGCTATTATAATCTGAGTGTACCGGATCGATTACGCGCGACGCATGCGTCGCTTACAATCAACATCTCGGGGATTGATCGATTCTTTATCGGGCGATGTGACTAGACGTCATAAACGATAACGGTACACGCCGTTCGCCTTGAAAGGGTAACTTTCAATGTGACATACAAGCATGAACTCGTTAACGTAACATAAAATACGAATTGCTCCGATGCGACTCAACATCGCATCTAGTCATTGCAAAAAACATTGAAACTCAACAAAACTTAATGTCTAAATACGCAAACTGAAAATAATATAATAAATTATTCTTATTCAACGGTAAAAAGAAGCTGGGCGAAGATTATGATATACTTAGAAGGTAACAGTTGAAGACACTTAAACCTAAATGCTTAATAACGTATAGACTAAGTTTCGATTGGTAATATTGATAGCTTAGACAGTGGCCTCACGTAGAAACCCTTGGCAGTCTTCACAATTGCGGTGCGTGCGATGCCGTCGAGATCAGGATGATCCTTCTGGACCCGCCCCATTGCCCATTGAAGTGGAGCTAGGTTCGACTGCTTTACGAGCACAAGTTGATTAGTTGACAACTGAATTCTCTTGTTAGCCATCCATTTGATTCATGCTTGTAGAGAGTGAAGATACTCATTACTCCATCTGCGCCAAAAATGCTGCCGGGTTTGCTCTACGCCGGCGTTGCTACTGCAACAGCCTATTTTCGTTGACGTCGCTCAAGTCAACACAAGGAAGACTATTTAAAGTTATGCCAACTAAGAAATGTCTCGGACTTAGGTACGCTAGGTCGTTTGGGTCGGCGCTTAACGGTAAGAGGGGACGCGAATTGAGAATCGCCTCTATTTCACAGAGGGTCGTTTGCATTTCCTCAAAGGTCAAATGAGCCTTGCCCACGATCCGAGTCATATGGTATTTGGCAGATTTCACGGCTGCCTCCCACAAACCTCCAAAGTGGGATGCATTAGGCGAGATGAAACTCCATGAAATCTCCAACTCGCGCAGAAAATCTGTAATCTCGGATTGTACTTGTTGATCATTATATATTGTATATCGTATAATTCTTGAATTTGCTTATGAGCGCCCACGAAGGTTGTCCCGTTATCAAATACATGTGTGTGGATCTACCTCTACGAGAAATGAATCGCTTAAAGGCGGCAATAAATGCTTCAGACGTAAGGTTACTTATTAAATCTAGGTGGACCGCCTTCGTGGCGAAGCACACAAAAAGCGAAACGTATGACTTGTGACCGCGCGTTCGACGCTTTCCCTCACGTAACAAGAGCGGCTCGGCATAGTCTACATCGCAGCGAGAGAAAGGTCTAGAGACGCTAACTCGACTAGCTGGTAATAAGCCCATTAAGGCTTCTGATTGATTAGATTTAGCCCTAAAACAGGTAATACAGTTTTGTATTATTCCACGCACGGTGGAGCGCAATAAAAGCGCTGGCGCACGAAAGCCATCGTGGCTTGCAGACTCGCGTGCAAGTTTTGTATGTGTTCGTGCTCTATAATACGCTGAGTTAATATATGTTTGCATGGCAGGAGAATTGGATGGCACGCATTGAACGCGATATTTGAATTTTTCAACCTCCCACCAACTCGCATTAGTCCACTTTCATCTAAGAAGGGAGATAGCGATAAGATATTACTAGAAGCGTTTACAATTTCGTTTTTGACTAGCGCTTGACTCGCGATAGAACGCTCGCTTTTGCACCGTTCTGCAAATACAATTTAAAGCGATAGATGTTTCAACGGGAAATCGAACACAAAATCAGATACCGCGTTTCCCGATGCGCCTTGGATAATCGCAAACAATACACTATGATGCGACATATTTTATTTAAATTGGAATACTTATTTAGCAAGTCGTTGACGATACAAGGAAGTGGAAACGGCTACGCGGATTTTTCTTTGTTCGGGAAGATCATTGTCCAAACGCGTGAAGACACTAGGCGGCCAGTGTTTTTCATCCCATTTTAGAAATTCGGGGTTATTCCACCACCTCTCGGCAGTGATCACGTCGCACGGATTTAGCGCGACAATATATCGGCAGAGTTGTCGGAGGATGCGACATGATGCCAGTGTTTAATTTCTGTTAAGCGCTGAATTTCGCCCATCCTATTTGCCACAAAAACTGACCACCGCCGCGAGAGGGAGGTTAACGCGATCATCGAGTCCGACCAAAGATAAGTCGGGCATTTCTAGAGTTCCAATGACTCTCTGACCTTGTTGATTAAGTGCGCCAACAACAAGGCGGCAGATAGTTCTAATCGTGATAACGAGACAGTCTTGAGTGGCGTGACGCGAGATCTTGAGCACAGTAACTCAGAGTGATGGTCCGTTGAGACCGAACTTGGTGCGAAGGTATATGCAAGCTTCGAACGCGCGCTGGCTGGCGTTACAAAATACGTGTACTTCCACGATTGATTGATGGGCATTGAGTTTAACGCATCGAGGAATTTTTAGTTGCTTCAAATCATCCATCTGTGATCTCTGAAAGCGATCCAGTGAGTGTGGATGTCCTGAGGAACAGACTCGTCCCATTGGCCAATTGCCACAAATCTTGCAGAATGAGTTTTGTGATCACAATGACCGGACCCAGAAAGCCCAGAGGATCGAATAATTTAGCGACCTCGGAAAGTATGACTCATTTTGACACATAACGTAGGCTTCTGTTTCAAGTTTGCAGAGAAACTGGAATGTATCCTGATACTGATTCCACTGCATGCCCAGACTCCACGAATCTGCAGCATTATTTCTGATAATGACTGGCACACGGTCACGATTGTCTATTTCCAATAGTTCAGGGCAGTTCGAGACCCATTTGCTTAACTAGAATGCTCCTAATTTTAACAGTTGAATAGTTTCATCGTGAATTTATTTTTAATTCGTCGACTGTATTCGCCCCGGTGAGCATATCATCGACATAAAAATCCCGAAGAACGCATGCTGAATCGCGAACTGATGAACGTGCCGCTCAGCTAAATGATTAAGGCACCTGGTGGCCAGAAATGACGCAGAAGCTATACCATAAGTGACGGTAGTGAATTCATACGTATCGACATTAGCAGAAAGATCGTCGCGCCAAAGAATTCTCTACAGGCGCATCTGGGACGGATGCATTAAAATCTGCCGATACATTTTTATGATGTCGATGATGACATAAGCGAAAAAACGGAAACACATCAAAATTGAGATCAAATCTTGTTGAATGGTCGGTCTCACTAGAAGCGCGTTGTTTAACGATACGCCGGAACTGCTGCGGCAAGATGCATCGAATATGACACAGATTTTCGATGTTTGCTCGACCGTTTTGAAAATGCAATGGTGGGAGAGATAAAATGATATTAGTTCTTTCGCAATAGGTGGCTCTAGCCATCGCATATGTCCCAGCGATAAATATTCGTCAAGAAACGCCGCGTATTGAATTTTAAGCGGATCACGCTTGAAGCGCTTTCGATACCCCGCAATCGCTTGAGAGTTGCTTCATCGCCAATGTTATTTAACATTTGTTCTCTGATCGGATGCTTGACCATGTATATCTACCCTGAGAATTTTGAGCCACGTTGTCTAAAAAATGACGCTCGCAAATACTTTCCTCCATTATGTACTTGTCCGAACGCGCAGATATGTTGTCCATTTGCTAGGCCGATTGACATGTTCGTGTAATTCCGCATTAAGGACGCATAAAAACGAGTGAACCCTTGAGGCGGTCGGTATGGTGCTGCCCAAACGACCTGCCAAAATCCAGCCCAATCGTGTTTTCTGGAGAGTTGGGTGCTTGTTGGAAGACTTGACTTGACCAAAGCATATCAAATTCCAAAACAATTCCGCTTCGATCAGCAGATCGATATCCGACGATATGTGAAATCGCGGATCAGCTAAACAAATGTTGCGCGGAAGATCAAATTTGTCCCGCCCCGAAGAGACCGCCGAAATCTTATCAGTCACGATGCATTCGATAGCCGCAGTACAAGTTGAGTCGCGATTGTAATTGGATTCTAGCCACATGACTGGACGAGGACACAGTGCCGTTGACGCCCGAAATCGAGACATTTAGTGGGTGCGTTCCTAAACCGAGCACTTCCACGAATTTCTTGGATTCGCTTGCGATCCGCAATCCAACAAAGCTCGGCACACCCTGCGCGAACTGTCGCTATCGTAGATGAGCACAAGACGAGCACAACCGCAGTCGAGAGCATTGACTTGTTCGCTATTAAATGATCCTGAAGCATGAGTCGCTACGACGGAGGGGGGAGGAATTTCCTTAGATGCAACTTCCTTATCGGTATTGTTGGTCGATGGGTCCGCAACTGAGGGCATATGAAGCAGCATATTGTGCTTTGCCTGGCAGATCTTGCATTGACCAGAGGTGCATTTACTTGATGCATGAGAAGAGGAGCGCAAGCAATTAATAGAATTTGCGAATTTCCGCAGCCCTTTACGATACCGGAAGTGCCACGAAGTTTTTGCAATAATAAATGACGTGATCACCTTGACAGAAGTGGCATTTGGGTTTAACGGTAGCCGCGCACGACGATGACCGCTTAGCATTTGGCTGTGATTTTGCCTCGACTTTCTTTGTGGAAGGTGCTGGCTCTTGTGGTAGCCTCGAGCACTCGACATCGATGAGCGATAAAATCTAACAGCTGTTTAAGCGACGGCAGCTCGTTGCCCGTTAAGGAAGTTCCCACTCGCGTAACGTGAGTGAGTCAAGTTTAGAAGTTAGAATGAGGACGAGAATATCGTCCCAATGCGTGGTGGGACGCTTCAATGCCTGAAGGGCGTGCAAATGTTTCGTGGCGTCCTCAGAGATTCTTCTGAGATCGATTGAATTTTCCTTTGCCATAGCCGGCAAATCTATTATAGCCTTGACGTGAGTTTGAACAATCACGCGCTTGTTGTCATATCGGTCCCTGAGAATTGACCACGCGTAATTAGCGTCCGACAATTCTAATCAACTGATTACAGCGTTTGCATCGCCGGTGAGTGACGCCCGTAGATACTGAAACTTTTGCGTATTTGAGAGCGAGGTGTTGGAATGGATAACCGAGTTGAATGTATCGAAAAACCATTCATCCATATCGGGAACCATTCATATTTGCTGGAAAATGTTGGTAAATTTAATTTAGGCAACCGAATATGCATACCACGATCTGAATCACGAACACTTGAAGAGGACGGAAAAAAGATGGACGTTCGCAATGTCGGCAAAGAGGAAATGAGCTCACGGATCTTGGCGGATAACGCATAGAACGCTCCCTCGAAGCCGTCTCGATCGCAGCCTTCAGCTTCGTCTAATAATTCTAGACGCGATTGCACCTCGTTATACTCCGCCCAATAGTGCTCGAGTTTCGCCTTCCGCTCTTCGAGATGAGCCACTATTGACGGATTAATGGCCACTATTGACTCTACGTAAGTTCTGATAAGCGTACATGATGCCTTTATGTTCGCGCACTGTCACTTAAGTGTCGCTTCTGATTGGTCGACCATCTTGAATGCAACTACGAACGCGCAACGAACGCGGCGAAGGGAACTTGGTCGGTAACGGAGACAATGATCTTCCTCACCTTGTTACGCACGCAATTAATGCTAAAAAAGGATGCGACGGATGCTGGATGCCTTCCAGTCGAGCGTTATTGGATGGAAACGTTCCTCTCGCAGATGCTACGCCGTTGAGGGCTTCCGTTGAACGTTGTCCGGATCAGGCCTTGTTTTCGACAGGATTCCGCTCGCGAAACGTTGATACTGCGTCAGGATATGACGTAATATGAACCGGGCTGCGTCTTTAATGCTTAAATGCGGGCCTTGCGGCTGTTTTTATTGAGTTGCGTGCTGCCGCTGGTGCGACGCTTGCACTGATTGCTGCTACTGCGACGCTTGTCTCGTCTCGATGAAATAACCTTGTCTGATTGCCAAATTGCTGCTCGCCACTTCACTGAGGCCAAATACTTGATAGTATCCGACTCGAAGGACCAAAGAAATGTTGACGATCTTGTTGCGTGCAGGATGAATTTGTGGTGGCATGGCCATGCGATCACCGTTCCGGCGGTATGACTGCTTCGAGGACACTGGTCGAGAAAAATGAGATTTTCCCTGTTTTCCAAACTTTATTTAAACAAACCTCAAATGCGGGCGAACGTGTTTCACAGTAGATGCGGAAAGGATCTCAACGGTGCGGTAGCGCGATAAAAAACTATTCAGCGCGAGGCGAGACATGTGCTGTCGACGAGACAATCAGAGCCATTATGATCTGAGTATACCGGATCGATTACGCGTAACGCATGCATCGCTTAACAATCGACATCTCGGGGATTAATCGATTCTTTATCGGGCGATGTGACTAGACGCTATAAACGATAAGGGTACCGAACATAAGTCTTGTGAAGGTTTTCTGTATTCATTTGTAGAATAAGGCTGTTTATTTGTCTTTTGATGCTAAGTACAGAAATTAAACGTATTTGTCATAATTAAGTTTTTCATTCAAAATTTTTATCTTTTCCAAATTAAAATTATATCTAACTTGTAATCCGTATTCAGTTAGCATGGAATGGACAAACGTATTTGAATGTGATTGCGATATCCTGCAACTCTAATTTTTAATTATCTGCCCATTTGTCTGACGAATGAAGCATCGCAATCTTTGCATATGATTTTATAAACTACGTCATTTTTGGTTGATCATTTAAAAACTTTTCGTGAGTATTAATTCCTTTATGCTCTCCCACATTAAGTTTTTAATTTCATTTTCCAATGATAGTATGAATTATAGTTTCGGTGATATACGTGTTACTCTGTCTAACTCTCCTCTTAATGAATGCTGTTTCGGTGTCATTAATTTTAACACGGATAGTGGCGTTTATGTAGATGCTTCTAATGAGTTTTAAATACCTTTAAACCCCTTGCTTTGTATCTTTAGTTTTTGTAAGGTTTTCGTTTAGGTTAAAATATCTCAAAAATGTGACGTTATACCATATTTTCAAGGTCACATACCTGATTAACGCATCAAAATCTAAAAACAACTTCGTTTATTTTAAAATAAAAAAAGCTAAATTTTTGTCGACCAGTGTAATTAATAAAAAGGGATAGATAGTATCAGATATTATATTATAATTCTCATTTAATTAATATGTCAAGGCTTTTTTTGAAACGAGCAATTACAGTTAACTCAATTACAGTTAACTCAAAAAATAAAATTCGTGTTTTAATTACATACGCACAGCGTTACAAAATTCATCAAATGTTTCGAGTTTCAAAATCTTTTTCAGTGATAATAACATTTTTATATAATCCCTTACAAACGAAATTACATGCAATATAGTATATAATAAAATTGTCGCTCAAATCTAATTTTATATACTCATTTCTACGTTAAAATTCGAAATAAGTATCCAGTCAGTTTTTGGAAGTTCAAATTGTAAAAGTGTGTTTTACTGAGTCGGTTGTTATCGAGAATCCAGTTCAGTCAGTAATTTAATAAAAAATATTTTTAAAATTTTAATTAAATAATTAATATAATTAATTTAATAATGATGAGAAGTTAATCACACGTTAATTTATATAGAATAATCTATTGAATCGAAATCAAAAATTGTTATTGTGTATGATAAAACAGCCATTGATTGTCAAACGATTTGGAACAGACTGATATTATAAGTTAGAAAATATATATCGAAAAGTCATGACATAAATAAGTGTGTTCAAAAACGTTACAATTTCGCGTATGTTGTCAAGTATGTTAAAATAAGATCTGTCCAATAACTATTTTTTATTAAATTTATGCCGTTTTTTTGCCCTTTTATATGGATCATTTCTAAGATGGTTCTTTGTCGGAAATTTATCTCGTGATCTAAAATTTCGACATTATCCTAATCAAAGCTGTGATTGGAACCGATGTGTTTCACTCACAATTGTGACGTTTCTTATATTGGACAAACGTAGAGACTGCTTCGAATTAGAGTAAAAGAACATCGTATTAATAAAAAGATTAGATCAATCCAAACAGTGGTCATGAAAGACATTATCGGTTCCAATCACAGCTTTGATTGGGATAATGTTAAAATTTTAAATCACGAGACAAATTTCCGATCAGACTGTCGTATTTTTTATTAAATTACTGACTGAATTGGATTCTCGATAACAACCGAAGACTCAGTAAAACACACTTTTACAATTTGGATTTCCAAACTGACTGGATATCTATTTCGAATTTTAATATCCTAACGCAGAAATGAGTATGTAAAATTAGATTTAAGCGATAATTTTATTATGTATTGCATGTAATTTCGTTTGTAAGGGATTATATAAAAATGTTATTATCACTGAAAAAGATTTTGTAAGTCAAAATGTTTGATGAATTTTGTAACGCTGTGCGTATGTAATTAAAAACGAATTTTATTTTTTGAGTTAATTGTAATTGCTCGTTTAAAAAAAAACTTGACACATTAATTATATTGCACGTTGCACGTACACGAGCCTATTTTTCTATATTCTCATTTAAATTTATTAGTACATATCCTCAAAGAAAAAGTCCAAAAATGGCCAATTATTGCCTTGAATTTAATACATACATGTATTGTGTATTAAAATGATTGTGTCTCTGTGAGCATATACTTTAAAAGTCCTCAAAGAATATCTATATACGTATATAGATACATAATGTGTATGTATCTATATGAGTATATAGATACATAAGTATCTATATAGTCATTTATAAAATATTAATAAAACAGAATACAGCATAGTTATCAACTATAAGATGATACTGTTGGGATGAAATCGTATAAAAAAAAATAATTATGTCCACTTTATGTATCTATGTCATTATATAATAATTTATACACAAGACGTTTATGTGTCTTTATATTAATTCATTATTTGTTTATATACATATATATGTTTTCGAAATAGATCGTACAAATCATTTGTAGTTCTCAGAAAACCGGTAGATGATTACTAAACGTAGCTATATTGATAAACAATATTATTGCTTTAAATTATACTCCAATGTATAATTTCAACTAACAAAAGATATTTCATTACTTTCCTGAACTAATTTGATTTCCCTTGCATTGTTAAACATAAACATCTAAGAGATACGTATTTCTTTATACGTATGCTAACTCATGTGTAAAAAATGAAAATAAAAAAACGATTTTCCTTTTTCAAGCAGGATACTGTTGAAAGTATGGAAAAAATCTTTTTAAACAAAAGTTTTATGGTTTCAAGAATGCTTTAAAGTAAAGAAAACAATTTTTTTGTTTAATACCCCCACTATAAAAAAAATTTTTCTTTACAACTTTAAAAGCATGTATAAAAAAATTTGTGTTTCTTAGTTTTTTGTGGATAACAACATATTTCAAGGAGAATCAAATCTGTTCCAAACAATTGTGAAATGTCCCTTGTCAGTAGTGAGCACATATGTATCGTGCACACATTAATCTATTTCAATTTATTTATGTATCTATTTATGTATCTATTTATGTATCTTTATCTAAATCCATGAACTATTTCATTTTATTGCAAGTTTTTGTTTAACGAGTGATTTACATGGGGCAACTTTATTCGCTTGAAGCAGTGTCTAGTGATGTCATAACGAATTTGCTAGTAAAAACTTTTTCTTAATACTAGTTCCTTCTTGTTAGCGTCTAATTACGGCGAATACTGCTTTTGACGCTTGTCGATAGCTTGTTGCTAGCTTCATGAGTTTTTTATCATTGACGATTTTTGGGCTTCGATTTTTGCTCTTCCAGAACAAATTTTTAACCGTCAACGTAAAGAGATGAATTTTTCCAAAACGTCTCGGCCACTCAAACGACCACTCGACGCTGCGACTTCAAAATTTTAGACGCTAGCGAATAAAAAAGCATATAGGAGAAGTTTTTATCGGCAAATTCGCTGACAAATTAAGAAGCTTGCTTCAAGCGAATAAAAGCGGCGTCGAGAGAATTTGCTGACGAATTAATGACGTCACTAAATGCTGCTTCAAGTGAATAAAGTCGTCTCGTGTAAATCACCCATGATACTGTAATATTGAAATCCATACATTGCACAATATAGTACAGAGTAACTATTACTTGAATACATAACCTCGCACATTTATTATGGATTGGTTCTCGGTCATATCTTATATTTTATAAAATTGTATAATAGTTCTAGGTATTCTGATTAAAAGCATCAATAAGCGCGATCTCCTAAAATTAACAGTTTTCGAGATATAACTGATCAAATTTGGCTAATTTCTATTATTTCGGACATTTAGCGATATAAACAATTTCGGTCCCACATAAGCCTGCTGACTTGAAAAAAATACCTAAATGAACCTTATAACATGCAAAATAAGATTGTCATAGTTACATTTCGCGATTTCAATTGTAGCTAAAAATAATAGAAAGTTTGCGAATTATTGCTGTGCTTATATCCATTATTAATGTCATTATGAGTATTAGCAATGGACATAAGCATGGCGATAATCTGCAAATCTTCTGGTATTTTTGAAGAAAATACCCGTGAAAGCCTCAAAAGTATAGCTAAAAATAATACAGGATCACAAAAAAAATTTTGAAAAGCAACTCAAATAGAGTAGGTGTTTTTTATGGATTTTGAGTCACTGAATTTGAATTCGCAAACCGGTTTGCTTCATTATGTTCAGTTTTTTAATTAATTAAGACATATGACGACAAAATGAAAACTAAATTATTGGGGAAAGGCGAAAAGTAAATATGACATTAAAATTTAGTTGTAAAACTGATTTATATGTATTTTTATAAGTTAAATAAAAAAGTAAGAAATAAAAAATTTTGCATGTGGGATATCCTGGTAAGCACTCCGCTCAAGCGCCACCACTCAAGTAGCGCGTATGTAGGCTATATACTTAACATTAGAAAGCAAAATTATTTTTTACAATACAATTTGTTAAATTTACTATATTTAAATCATTTCTGCGACCGCATTTTATTCCCCAATGATATTTTAATTTTTACAGATTTTTTATCATTTTTCTCGATTAACTAAAAAACTGGATGTGATGAAACGAAATGGCTTACAAATTCCACGATCCAAAATCTGTAAAAAATATTTACTCTGATTTGAGTTGCTCCTGAAAAATTTGTTTTGTGGTCCTGATAATAAAAATAATGATAAGTAAAATAACGAAAGTATCATCACTGATTTAATAATGATAACTGATAAGTACAGTAAAGATAAATATAACCACTGATTCAGAACTATACATCGAAACATAATTCGAAAGCAGTAAATATTGTTTAATCAATATAGCTATGTTTAGCAATTATCTGTAACGTTTTCCTCAAAACTACGAATGATTCAACATATATGGTATATTTTAAGAACTGAATCTCTATATTAACAGGTAATTAATATGAGAACATATATACATTTTCATTTGTGGATAATTATAAAGATGTCCGAAAATTCGAGAATAATTTTATTGTAACATGAAATTTCGTGAAAAATTAAATAATAAAAGTGCAAGTCATTTTTTTCCATAAAATAGTTCTTTAAGTATAAACATTTAAAGTTTAATTAATCATAAGTGTTGATTAAAAAGTTATCTGTCCGTGTAACATACGTACAATATTAGGTACTAAACAAAACATTGTCGCAACATGTACACTATTACATGAACAGATAACGTTTTATTAGTCGAACTTTAAACGTGTATACTTAAAAAATTACTTTATGGAAAAAAATGGTTTGGACATTTATTACTTAATTTTTCACGCAGATTCACGCTGCAGTAAGATTACCCCCAAATTTCTGGAAATGTATGGGTGTAGGAGAGTTACCGAATGCATACTGATCGCCCAAATCGATACCAGCTGGGTACCTATTATGGAATATGTCGGAATAAATTCCGATCGGAATTATTCCGTTTTTCCTAGAAAATACAATAGAAATCTAGGGAATAATTAAATAATTTCTGATCGAAATTCATTCCAAATATATTCCATAATAGGTATCCTCATCAATATTCTATATTATTACTTAATATAGGCAACATTTAATAACAAAAAATACATGAAAAATGAGTAATGTAAACAAAAATATAGTAGCCTTCGTCTTGTTTTATGAACGTTAACGGTGTTCTGAAACATCAGATACATCTAATATTAATTTTTAATCAACTTATGTAGCTGATAACAATTCATTCAATTTTATTAGAAATTTTTGTATTTTTATAAAAGAAGATTTGATAAAAGAAGATCTTATAGAATTTTTTTACATTCACTATATATACACATATTTGCAACCATTATAAAGATTAAATTGAGATTATTACAAAATCCATCATGTTTCCTAAATCATACTATCGCAAGATAGAATTCATAAATGACAATAATAAAACTTATAATTAATATCAATATAAATGTCAAGTGCAAAAATATATTTGAGCCAATTTTATTTTCACGTCATTTGTCTTTTTTATTATTGTTAATAATTATATTATAAAATATTTAGTTTTCTTCTAAAATCTGAGATTGTTCGTTTTACTTTTGAAATAATAAGATTTGTCTTGTGATTGTTGAGAATTTAATTATATTACGATAATACATACTACTGACGATAATTGTAAATCAATTGCAATTGAATCATTCGTATAAAAAGGTTAACGTCAATCCAGCATAATAAATAGATACGACAGTTGATTTCTATCAAACAATTAGTCATACATTTGCAAAGGGACATGTATCAAATTGTTACCATTACTACCATTATCACCATCGGCTGATAAATGTTGGAGAAATCGCGATTAGATTGGAAGACAGAAGTAAAATTGCGATTAATTCTTTACGAACTTTTATTTTAGTAACTTCTAAAAAACCGTTTATATCAACCGTATTATACCAATGCGATCTTTTCTATTTTTAATTACTGCTATTTTTATACTGTGGATGACCTGATAAAGGTTCAAACGTTTGTAATTTTATAACTTTATATTTTTAAATGAATAGTATAAATATTAAAATTTAATTATTAGCACTTAACAACTTGCTATAACCAATAGCATTTATTTTTTAATATTGTTTTACAAAAAGACATCTTTTCGTTATCTTTTAGTATTTTGTGCTATCGGTATTGAATTAGAAATATGCATCAGATTATTTAAAACTGTAAATATCATTTATCAATGTAGTTATGTTTAATAGTTGCCTATATTATTTACCTGAAAATTCTGAATAATTTAATACGTATGGTTTATTTCAAGGATGTATATATTGTATATATAAACTAACAGGTAATGGGTTAATATAAGCACACAATAAATCCTATGTGTAAATCGTTATATAATGACATAAGCAGGTATTTATAGTTATTATATTCAAGACTATCTTAAGTTTAGTCTTGAGGTGTCACGAATCAGAGAGCTGCATTAGCGTCTTAAGACATTACTTAAAACAGTCTTGTAATAAAAACCGACTATGAATACCGACCTTAGATATATAACAAAATTAACCGATTATGAATACCGGCCTTAGATATATAACAAAATTAATACGATTATATTTTTCGTTTTAAAAATTTTTAATGTATGTGCACATGGAAACAAATATCTTAATACACGAAGATGCATGCGTGTTAAGAAGGTATGACAAATAATAAGAAGGCATAAAAAGGAATGTAGAGGCATGAAATCAAGCGTTTGTGGACGTAAGTATTGGGATACAGATGCCTTATGATCCTTTTTCATATCTTCTCTGTCTTCCTCATGTCTCTTTTTTTCCTCTTACTTCTCCATCTTTATGTATAAATCACTTATCTCATGTGTACATAGTTTAAAAAGTACCCATACATACCTCAAAAATACCCATTTGTATAAAACAGTTAATATTATGCTAAATATATTACAGTTATCAATTATAACTATAGGATGATGTTGGTGAATTAAAATCATATTGAAAAACGTAATCATTTCAATTTATACATGTCCTCATAATAATTCATACGTAATATATTAGGTATAGTAAAAAGAAATCCATTATTTTTCCAATAGACTCGTCTACGCGTGATACAGATTACTAAAGCCATCTATGGAAAAATAATGGATTTCTTTTTACTACACCTAATATCTTCACAATAACCCATTGCTTATTAATATACAGGGTGCGTCACCAAAATCCGAACAAATTGAACAATTTCTTTAAACAAAATGTTTTTAATGAAAAATTAAATTTTACAAAAATCCTTTTACATGGTTCTTTGGGGATCCCTGTGCACAGTTATTCGATATATCCCCCATTAGCTTAAATGACGGTCTCTATTCTCTTAAGCGTTCGCACGCACGCTGTAACGTAGCGCTGTAACGTAGCGCTGTCTATGCCGACGAATGCTGCCTCAATAGCGGTCCTTAATGACATCACATTGGGATGCCGAGACTAGTTTGACTACACTCCATAGTCCAAGAGATTTAAATCTGGACTGTTGGGAGGCCAGAATGAGAGCCAAGGCGAGCAAACTTGGTAGCCTCAGAGAACATCTGTCTGTATCTTTAATGTCTTTATCTAAATTTAATGATTTGTATCGAAGGTCTTCCTCGGCAATTCGACGCATTGTTGGCTCGCTTACACCAACAATCAATGCTAATTTTCGCAATGATTGCCTCATCCAAAATCAACCATTTCAATGACTGCGGGAGTCCTCGCAGTACGTTCTTTCTTCCTCGCTGGTATACTAATATAACCTTCGTTGAACTGTTCTAAAGCTGTATAATTTGCCACAATATCATAAACGGTTGATGGAGAATATTCAAAGAACTGAATTATTTCCGTTGCTGAGCGTCCAGCGCGAAGGCCTTCGATGATCGCAGCTCTTCGATTATACTCCGCAGTTGGTTTCAACATCGCGGCCATTTTGAGAATGACTGTTTCCCATATGACTGTTTACTAGAAACATCAGGCTTTCTCGGACGTCAACAACAATCTCTAGCACAATATAGCGGAAAATTTGAAATGAAATTTGTCCGGATTTTGATGACGCATCCTATATATATAATATGTCCTTGAAATAGATCATATATGTTAAATACGACGTAATTATAGTATTATAATAATTGCTTACTATATTATTGCTTATTATATTATTATAGAATATACACACAATATGTTAATAATAAAAAATTTAAATATTAAAATAAAAATAATGTAAGAAAGAAAATATTTTAATGATATTTGCCGGAAGATATGCTCTCAGCATACTTTTTGTATCACATGCTTCTGGAGCACAGCGTCACGTGGGCTCGGCCACCGAGTGGTAGTGGGGATCTCCTGAGAAATCTACCCAAAATGGGCAATTAATTCTGAGCACTGCTGTAGAAAATATTGATATATTATATGCTATTTATTAAACATATATTAATTTACTATTAGCGCTAGCGCGCATGCGTGATTTTGTCACACGAATCTGGCATCACTAGTCGACAATCGAAAGCTCCTCGTGAAATCCATATTGCCCTGCTGAGAACTCGAGGCCCTTCCGAATTAGGTGCTAGACGATGCGGACCGCGATTATCCGTTCAAATAGCTTTTTCGCATCGTCCAAAAAGCATATCGGCCTATAGGCCAACGGGAACTTCACAAGCCGGCTCTTTTTGCATAAAAAGACCAAGTCTTCTCCTCTTCCATTGGGGGGAAAATCTCTCTAACCTAAGGCAGTTTTCAAAGATCTGCCTCAGGTACTCGCCTATTTGCCGCAGGCAAAGATCCAAGTCTTGTCCGGGATATCATCGGGAGCAGAAACTTTGGGTCTCCCCTTAAGTCTTCCGACTGCCCACGACATCTCATCCTCAGTAATCTCCAGTTCTTCAGTGACTCCGACCTTCTGGAGGGCATGCATAAGGAGAAATTCCTCCTCCATCCTGTGCGAAAAAAGAATCTCCACTACCTCCTCTAAAAGCTGGAGGTCCATACATTTCGTAATTGGGGGCGTTCATGACTGTAACTTGTGCAAGACAATCTTGTAAGAATACCCCCAAGGATTCACATTCAAGAAAGAGATAAGCTCTTCCCAGGCCTTGGCCTTAGCTTTCCTGATTGCCATCCTCACAGCCATTCGCGCGGCTTGGAGAGCTACATGTGTGGCAGCGATCACTTTGTCTCGCTCCTTCTTTTGGTCAGCGTATAGTGGCATCTAGCGCGGATCACTTGTCGCAACTCTGCATCAGACCAACACGCGGACCTAAAAGGTTTGGAGCGCCTCCGAGGTATCAATGCGTTACATGTTACACGTTACATTCTTCATGATACCCCATAACCACTCCATTCCTATCCGCGAGACATTGCAAGAACATACTCTGCCCCGCGGCAGCGTGATTCAGATTCGCCTAGAAGACACGTGTGGATGGGAATTTTATTTCTTACCTGCGTCCTCCTCGTAAACCTCCACATGCGAGTCCTCTTCTTGGACCCACATTTCAATGGGCCCCACAAACTGATCGCCCTCAGGTGCCTTCGAAGTCCTTGATGTGGGCTTCGGGGTTGCTGTCGTCGCTGTCACCGACAGCGCCTTCCTTTGTGTGGTAGGGGGACAGGGTCTTTCTTTTTCCTCTTGACCACACACTTCACACCGCTGCCAATATGATATGTCCAGCTTGTCCGTCTCTCTGCACACTGGGTATTTGACCGGCGCATAGCGTGGCCTTGCTCACCGCAACGGTAGCAGCAGCCAGCTCTGTCTGTTGTACTGCTGTAGTTTCAATATCGGATGTGACCAATATCCATACACTTGAAGCATTATAACGGCCATGCCGTCAGAAGGTTTACCCGCACAGACCCTCAACCGGCTTTTACCAGTTTTTTGGCGGCAGTGACTGGGTATCTGGCCCAGATGATATTTATGCCTTTTTTTACTAGACCTATTCTGACGTCCGCCTGATCACAACCTCCTACTGAGGCTAGGGCGTATGTCACTTCTTCCACGATGACCGAGTTTTCGAGGCCAGATATTCATAGCTTACAAGGAGACTTCACGATGTGATATCAATTGATTTCAACAAAACTCATAGCGATAGGTATTCACTCCTTGCCAGCCGTCTTGAAGGAGCAGAAGATTCTTATCCCTTCCCTATTTCTTATCATTTCCCTCATCTTTGCTGTCAAGAAGTCGATCTTGGCAACGCCGTCTTGGTCACGGACGTCGAGCACCAGGACTCTGATGATAGTTTGCTTTGCTCGGAGGTCCGTGATCTCTAGTTCTTCGAGCGGGATGCTCATCTTCGCCAAGTTTATCACCGCTGCGTAATTCCCCGCAGGGACGGTAACAGTGATCACGGCAGACCTGGCAGGACCTTTTTGATGCTCGAGCTACCCTGTAACTTCCCACTCTTTGCGGATCTGGACAACGCCATCTATCGCAAGACCACGCAATTACTGTTGATTACTGCTATACGAAATTTTTCAACTCGGTTTGATGTTTCGAATCCTTGCAAAACACGTAATTTCGTTTGGGAGAAATATTTTTTGTATGCTTTGAATCTTAATTTTACGAACTCAGTATTGTTCATTCAAATAATCTCAATTCCGTCTTTCGTTTAATTTTAATCTACAAACTGTAAAACTTTTATTATATATTAAGCGAATGTTAATCTCAGATGACATGCCAGAAAAAGCGAATTTTTTCCCCGATTTTCTTGTGAAATTCTTGTGTTTTGCAGGATTTCTTTTTACGCGTTCTTTAATTTTTGTAAACAAAATTTTGCAATCTGTGAAGTCAATTTGGATATTTCTCCTAAAATCGTGATAAAATAGGACGATTTTAGGACCCTTTAATTTAATAATTTTCATAACTTACACGATTATATAATTCAGTCGCATATATGCACATGCTTTTATCTGTAGCTGTGTGGGAGGTATATCTCTCTTATTCTTATTAAGAAGTTTAGAAAATTGGGCAAATTTTATGGTACAAAACCAAATCATCGTGACACTTGACACAGAAATAACATAAAACAAAATATGGAGAAATCTAACCAAAATAAATGGACCTTGATCAAAAATCAAAAAATGGATCTGATGGATCGTACGATTGAGTGTCCGTTTGTCACTCAATTTCATTTTAACGATTGAACAACATTGATCGCAAGCATTATTTGTTTAACATTTCATAAATAAAGATGAAATGATTTTATGAGAGTCAAGTGAAACGTACTATAAATCGGATATTTGCTGAAGTGGTATATCATTTCAGCTGGCGCACGTGCTACTCAATACATAAACAAAAAATACGTGGTACTATTTATCACAGTTTCCCATTGTCTTATATTACACTATAAAACTTTTTTCTCAAAGTTCGTAGATTGATTTCTTCAAAGTTCTCAGTTTCCTCAATGTTTTGTCATATTTATTAGTATATAAAATCCATCGTATCTAACTATACTGATTGATAGGAAAAAATCTGTAATGTGTCCAGGAATCCCAAAAGGAAGGTCTCAGCAATGAAATACCATTTCATGTTACAAAAATGCCGATCGCTATAAACTTGACAAACGGACATTGCCATCACACGACCCATCAAATCAGTTTCTGTTTTTTGAGCAGGATCCGCTTATTTAGCCATTCATTTTGATTAGACTTCTTCATATTTTATATCATATTACGTCAAGTTTATGTCAAATTTCAATAATTAGTTTTGTACCACAAAATTTTCCCAATTTTCTATATTCCATTATGATAGAAATACAAAGATATATTCTCTTGCACATTTTAAGTATATCCAGCCAATGAGAACTGCAGTTTGACTGTCGTCACCACTAAACGGCAAATTTGAATTGTTTAACAATATTAGCACAATAGCATTAATGAATTATGTGCAATTTAGTATTAAAATTATAGAAAAGTGCACATTTTAAAATGTAAGTTAATTTTTGTTGTTATTTACAAATTAATAATAAGAAATTTCAAGTATTTATATTAAAAAATATTAAAGGACAAAATTTTCAACACAAAGTGACATTTTAAAGTCGATCATATTTTAAAGAGTTTTCATGTAAATATGTAAAAAATAAAACGCTTTGCACATACAATTGTCTGTAATGTATTAATGTATTGTATTGTATTAATTTATTAAGTATAAAAATTATCGGCAGACAGTTTTATATTTGATAATGAAAGAAAATTTTGAGGAATTTTGAGAGGAAGGTTATGTACAAATAAAAAAACACGGAACACTATCAAGTATCAGGTTCACTATATCAACTAACATACTCACCATCAAATATCCACATGATCTTACAACAATATTAAGCAATCAGGTCATAGAGCGAAAATTGGCAACGGAACTCGCGGAATCAACAGGCTGAATCGCAGTCGTTCCGCTATTTTCGCTATAATTTCATTGTTACAATTTACGAAATAAACGAAAGTTGCAAATAATCTTAATTTATGCTGTCGATGTATATTACAGTCATTGTTCATATAATGCGATTGGTTACTATTTTTTATCTTTTTCATTATGGATATAGAATTGATAAATAGCAGAATGTTAATGATTCGATAATTACAGTAAATATGAATGTAGATATTAATCAGCAGCCTACGATTCCGTTCATTTTTTTTTCTTATGTCCTATTGAGCGGTAAACGCGGCAGCGAAATCAAGTTTTAACCAATCATGAGATAATTTTACAATTATGTTAAAAATATTTTACTGCTAAAAAAATTCTAATGTTTACCAGTTTGTTATATACATTATTATATTTATATTAAAATATTATTTTTATTATTACAAGTATTGTAAATAATAGAAAAAGTATGATTATATATTATTCCGCGTATTCCGCTTCCGTTTATTTCGCTCCATGGAATATAAAAGATTTAAGAATAGCGTAAGAAAGAAAACGGAATAGCTGTAATTCGTCGTGTTGAGTTCCGTTCCATTGTCAATTTCTGCTCCTTGGAACGCTCCTTACGCTTGTGGCAACGAGCAGTCTATATCAAAGCATATTATATCAAAGCAAAGCGCTCCAAAAAGTATCAAGTCTGTAACGAATGTAATGTTATCAAGCTGATGCGCAGTAGAGTTCTATCGCAAATTCGTCCACGGGATGAGAAACCCTTGTATTAGGTGTTGGAATTAATTCGTAGCGTTTTTAATGAAAGAATGTTATTTATTTCACATGAGCATTAAAAAATACATTAATGAAAGTACTTCCCATCACTTGTAAAACGCTACGAATTAATTCCAACACCTAATAATATGTATATTCCATTATATTCATGAATTTATAATTACTATGTTATATCGAGATTTAGAGCAGCGTCCCAAGTGTTTTTACATACAAAATTTTTCTATTTAAATTAAACATTTTCATTTTATACTATTATTACTTCTTTAATTTTTTGTGATAGCACTTAAATTGAGAAAGGTAATGCAATTTTATGATATAATGTTTTGGAACAAAATTAAATAATTAACTATTAATTTGGTTGGAAGAGAAAATGTGTTTGAATGAATTATGATATATAACTTTTTTAAGAACAATTAAAAGATCGGAAGTTTTTTTCGATAGAAATTTAATAATACTTGTATACATTTAGGTTTCATTGTATAAAAATTAAAGCGATAATATCACTTTGATTATATTCTGCATTTAATTTGATATGAGATTTAACTTGGCATCAGTTATTGATATCAAATCTTTTATAGGAATGCTGTATAAAATTTTGTGGAATTTAATTTGCCAGTTGCTGACATCAAATCTTTTGTACAAGTGATACATATCATTGGAATTAAGTAAATGAAGAAGATAGTACCACTTTTAGTTTTTGATTTGATAAAACTTCACTTGATTGATAAAGACAGTAGCACACACATTTGAATTTGAATTTTTTAATTTTAATTTATTAAAATAATAGGTATAATAGTTTCTTCAAGGGGTAATAATTTTTGACAGAGAATTAAAGCTGCTGTTACTGAGTTAAAATAGAAAGACATTCGATGAGAATATTTTTGTAAAAAAATTTTGAAGCAAAAATACTATTACTTGAGTTGAAATAGTAAAAAGATACGTAACATGTGTATCATTTAAGTTCTATTAGAGAAGCATGTATTAATTTGCGCACCAATTACCATGATAGTTTTAGAAGATATTTTATCTTCTATTTGATTTATCTCAAAATCTAATTTATAAATTCTTACTTTATATCTTTGCTATATATTTGTAAATTATTTATTCAGCCAATATATAATATAACATTTGTTGTGCAGGAACTTTTACTACTACATCAACTACTACAACGAAGTTACACCGTAAAATGGAAATCCAGACCTTAGGCAAGACAAAAACTAATGATGGTAAGATTCAGTTTATTTCTAGATGATCAATTTATCACTACACAATAAAAAATTTGGTGTTATTTTAATACATTTTACATGTCCCAAACGATCAACCTCAAATCTTTATGTTAATTTAACGTAAGATAGTAGTAAAGACCGATTCTAACCCACTATGGCTTAGTGCGTATACGTACAGGGTGGGCCATCTATTGGTACGTTTTTGAATTTCGTCGTATGGCAACACCGAACGAGCTACAGACCCGAAATTTTGACAGTTTATTAGTCATACCGTCCGCGGCACGAAACAACATGTTTTCTCTTGAAGAGCGTTTTGGAATTTTAAAAACTTATTTTCAAAGTCAGTGCTGTGTCGCCGAAACTGTACGAATTTTGAAAAGAAATATGGGTCGTGATAGAGCACCCACCGAAGGAGCTATACGCAAATTGGTGAGGAAAGTTCGTGAGAAAGGGATGTTAGTGGATGACATTATATTACGACTGTTTTGAGTGAAATTGGCGCCGAGGTAGTCCAAAATGTCATTAATAATTGGGGTGACCGAATGGCATACTGTAAGGCCAGTAGAGGGAGCCACATGAACGAAATCGTTTTTCATTCTTGACGCGGATACTTTTAGCTTCACAACAAAAAAAAAATTAATAAAAAATATCAATGTATGCTCATTTGATCGCATTTTTAAAAACGTACCAATAGATGGCCCACCCTGTATATGCGGTATGTATGTGACGAGTCAGAGAGGGAGAAGTGTATATAGATGTTGGGGAAAGGAAGCGCGTCACAGGGATCCGTGTTAGAGGAAAGGGGATTCGTTCTTTTTCTCTCTCTCACCCGTTGCGTTCTCTCTTTAACCTGTCCTCTCTCTTCCACCCATTGTAGGGTGCAGTTCTCTCTCTCTCCAACTCATTGCGGTCCTATACTCATTATTCACGCTCTCTCTTCCTCCCGTTGCGCTCTCTCCCACGTTGTCTTTTCATTTTACGCAATTTAATTAAAAAGATATGGTATTTACGATTTTTTAATGATACGACTTAGTAACTAATTATGATAATATTTCTATAAATTTTAAATAATATAAATCAACTACTCTCCTACACTCGAGAGTGAGATTTTATATCGATTAGAAAACTTAATAACACTAATTATGATAATATAAATACAAGGAGCATACAGCCACAACGCTAGATGTTTTAAACGAAAATCATATATTTAAATTATCATATATTGGAATAACGTAGATATTTCGGTCAAAATTTGATCATCATCAATACATAGAAATATCAAGATGTCAAAAAAAAGAAATACATAGAATTAAAACAAAGATTATTAGTGAAAAAAGATAGAGTAAAACAGTTTTCCAATCGCATATGGTACGAATTAACAGAGTAAATTGAGGTCCGAGAAAATGAAATTAAACAATATTTACTCGCTTATGAACTTTTCTGTTACGTCTAGGATTCCTTATTACAAGCGAACCCTTCACATGAAATAGCATGTTCTTCACATAACGTGAGGCATTCTCCATTATATTTTGAATAATTCAAGCGTCGATTCAGTCGCTGGATCTCCCACAATGAAATTGTTGTTGTTGCGCGATCGTATCAAAATTAATTCGTGACTAGCGTTAATTATCACACGTTTGTAATTCTAACAAAACCTCAACAACATACTGAGCGGCACGCAAAAGTTAAAGTGTCCGTCAGGTGTTATTAAACATTTCGCATTATACTCGGACGGAATAAGAATTTTGTCAAACATGATCGCCATGTAAATACTTCCAATTGTTAACTGTTTTTGTTAATCTTTTTTCTTTGACGTCAATCTAACTTCGATGTAGAGAATACTTTCAAACGGTAACGTATATAAATCCTGCTGTTATATGGGTACTTTATCTCTAATGTTGCTATGTCCAAATGTGATGTTGACGGATTGTACGTGTGAAACTTGATAATCGTCAAAAATCGGCTTACCTCCAATATTTAAGATATCAACCATCTCAAATATTTCGTACAACAAAGCCCAATAATTGTAAAAATTTAACATTTGACACAGTAAGCTTCCTTCTACTGAACGATCGAATATTTTTAATCATTGTCCCTCTAGCAAAAATTATGTTTCTAGTCTGTTTCGCCTGCTCATTCAAAACAAGCATCTCACGTTATCATTGTCGCATAACTTTATCGCTGTCACCTCCGTACATGCAATCAAACAGTGATTTCTTCTCCATAAAAATTTTCCACGATAATTGTGTGTCTTGATTCATAACGAACCGTCAGATCTGTAACGCTCCGCATGATGATAGGAAGATAAATGATCTGTGTCTTTCCGATATCTTATATTCTGATGATATATTCGGCGAAAATTCATGCATCGTGTGCACGGACTTATCGTTGCTATATGCGCCCATGGACACGTTGCATTCAATACAAATGATATTTACGTTGATGATATTTACGTCTGATTCGACGAGCCATTGTGATGGTTCCAGCACGCGATTCGATGAAAATCCCAACAGCGATCGAATATTGTGAGTTTGAAATATACTCGATAAGCGCATTTGATCTTACTCTTCATTGTATTGTTATTGGCATGAATAGTCAATGGGTACTATTCATCCTGTTTGCGAAGCGTTTTCTCTTTCGCAACATCATTAGGATAAAATTGTAGAATTGCACGTCTTAAATACTTGTTTATGTTATGTATTTCGTACGATCCTTCGGGAATGACAATTTCCTTGTCATCTTCATCAAAGTAACTTAGTATTCGATAAATTTATATTAGATATCGTTTGGTAGATTTCAAAGTCCGTTAGACCGAACTCGTAATCGCCATCGCTCAAATCTATGGCCGGAAAGTAGCAGACTGTGAAGACGCTACTCTTACTAGTGAGCGTAAATGTCATATTTGAATGAATACTGAGTTGAAAGAATGCAATGTCAATTCTTAAATTGATCATCAACCGTGTAAAAACTATAGACGCAGTTGTCTACAGTTATTTTGATCGTAACATTAATAAAGTATTTATACTCGACGATTATACTCGATTTGCGTTACGTCTAAATTCTTCGATGATCGAAGATTGCCGAAACTATCAAAGTAAACAACACGATCTCCCCGCTTCGCGTACGCCACCTAATGAGTAGCTAGTCCATCAGCATTATCAAAATTTACGATACCGCTCTCATTTCGATACACTCTCACTGTAGGGACTCTCCTTGGTAGGGTAGTATGCATAAAAATATTTTTGAAATATAGTATATGCATACGTTTTGCCAGTTGTTGCAGTTGTACGTTGGTAGGTACATCCTTCACCATTTTTGGCAACTGTTTTTTTTAATCTTTTTTATTTTTTCCGTTGTGACTCCTCGTCCACACTTGTACGGAGCGAGGTAAATGACCTCCATGACTCCATGACCTTCCATGACGTGGTTATGACGTTTCAGTTCTTCCAACTGATGTTGCGCGACTTTATTATCGTTTATAGCTTTTGCGATTCCTATCGCGCTGCTGATCAACGAACCGAAGAATCCCAACAGTGGTAGAATAGATAAGATACCATCATTTTGTCACCGGTAATATTTGTTTTTTCATCGGCATTTTCTTCTTTTTCATTTTCAAGCTCATACCAATTTTCGTTTTGGCTTTCATAATCACCCAAACAGCTGTGGCAGCAGCTCTTTCTCCAAGAATTTATTGCGATAATCCGTTTCCGCGCCTCCTCAGCGAGTATTTTATCAGCTACGTGTCGTTTCGTTAGATCTTTGCTGTGCGAATAAGTTATGTCGTGTTCGCGACACGCCGCGTCTAATAATGCCTCGATTGCATCTAGCCAATCGCTTTTCTAAATGCGTACCAGGACCACAAAATTGTTATCCAGAGATATCCCATTGGAGCAACTCCATCGGAAGTGCGTTTATCGCATGATTTAAAAAACCGCAGCTTTTTATTGTTGTTGACATTTGCTACAATTTCTTATAAACGGCATTGGATCATCAATATGCGATTGATGACAGGGCAAATTATAATGTTTAAGCACCAACGATGTTGCTGAACCTCTGAATCAGCCTTTATATGCTCGGGTTATTTGTTCCACAATTAATCTATGTAATTCTTAAACTCTCATAGCAAAATAATTTTCGATACATATTCCAACTCTTAGATGGTTAAACTATATACATCAATTGTCCGACACGATAAGAAACATTTTGAATACTGAACGATTTAGCTTTGAGCATTACTATAAATACATTCGCTCTCGATATCGTTTTTTTTCAATTTGTATGAATGTTATAAAGGAAGAAGATATAAAGTTCATGCGACAATTGCAGACGATCAAAGTGACTAATATCGACAATAAAGTACAGACTGAAAAAGAAATACGCAAGCATGGAAACATGCTGTTGATTTCTGTATGCGGAATCGTAACAAACGTGTTGGAAAGTCCACATGGCCTATGTTTTGAGAACGTATACTCAAAGTCGTTGCAACAGCCAAAATACTGATTTGGAGAATTTATTAGCACCAATTGAAGAAATTGATTATTTCACATTCTCCAATAATAACGGTGTAATATCACCGAACAAAGCGTTTTCAAATTCATTTTTGTTTTCAATAACGTGGCATGCGATAAGCAAGACGCGATCAGAGAGTACTTTGCGCTGGGCCAACACGCGGACGTTGACTGCTTCTATCTATGTCAGACGCAAAGATACCGAAGCATCTTATACGCGATAATGCAAATCTGTTGATCCTGTTCAAACAGAACGATATCAATCTGAAACATGTATATGTATAATGATCATGTAAACACCGACATGTCTTACGAGAATTTCTGCAAACTGTGTTGCTGTTGACAACAAAAGTATGGATTCATAGTGATAGATAAAGACAGTGCGCTTACGATATAGAAAAGAATTTAATGAGTATGCAATACCTTAGCGTGATTAATCGTCAATACGTCAACTATATAACATTTCCTTTCAAGTGCATGAATAACAGCAAAACGCTCTAGAATGGCGAGAAGATAGCGAAACAAATTATGAAAACGAGTGACTTGATTCGTAAAAAGTATCGCGCTTTAAAAATTGGCAAAATAGAGGAAAATATTGCATTGAAGCTACACTTAAGCCTATCGTCTAAAACAAATTATCGAGTACCCGCTAATGATGAATCTCAACTAATTAAGAAAGAAGTCAACGTTGTAAAGGATAAAAATATTAAGAAAAGAAAACCTGAAAATAATGAAGATGTTCATGAAGATGGTAATGATGGTGTTGGCTTCCGGATGGATAATTCATAGCTTCAATTAATATCGTCATCTAAAAAGCAACGTACAAAAGATTCAAACGTTCGGATTCCAATTATGCGTCACCTGAACTATGCGAATTATCGTACAAACATTTGCACATTCTCTCGAAGACATTTATGAAACGCCCAATGAACTGCTTGAAACGTTAGTTAAACAATCTTTGCAAACGCGGCAAGTTCGTGAGGAGTTATATAATCAATTAGAAGCACTTCGACAAAAAACATGCTTCTCGATGGTGACAGAAAAAACGATCGATCACGTTTATGGTGTATACATCAGCGAGAACGGCACGATGCTCGGTGCAAATATTTCGATGTAGACACGAATGACTTTGTGATTGTAGATGGAGTAAAGGAATACTTGATTTGTACAAATTAATTTTCAAAAGAATCCCACTTTTTACACAAAGGATAATAAACTAGCGTATAAAAGTGACGCAGCCATAATTCGAATAATGCAATATTAAATAACAAAGGATACAAATATAATAGCACCCTTGGTATCAAGTAAGTTGGAATGGGTATACCGCGCGCCAAGAATCTAAACAACACGTTAGGTAAAAGAGTCGAAAAAGGTGTAATATCACGCACTATGATCCTAAATAAAATCGACTATATTTATTGTTGTGACGATTCTAACGAGCTAGTGGATCGTCTCCGATTGCTTGATGCCTCGCGTCAGGCATGTTACAACGCCAACGATAACGAAATATTGTCTATTATCGAGGAGTTTCGTGAAGGCTTAATTATAAATTGAAACGGGATACACAGTCATTTTAGTTGACATCGAAATGCCGATGAACAACATTTCCTTAAAAATTTTGTCATATTTTACGTATTATATAGCAATAATCATAACATAACATAACATGTCTGAAAAGAAAAGCCTCGAAAAGTGGCGACTGGTGGAAGAACTGCATGCTCCAGCGAGGAAAAATTTTCGCAGACGTGTCATAGTTTACGCATACGATGACCTGTGGCAGGCTGATGTGGTCGAGATGCGCTATTACATATGATTCAACTAAGGTTACCACTACATTCTCACCGTTATTAATGTGTTGAGTAAGCATGCATGGATCTTACGGCTCAAAACCAAGAGTGGAAATGAGATGGCTACAGCGATAGCAAAAATAATTCGAGACGATTGCAGATGTCCGAAAAATTTGCAAACTGATATGAGAAAAGAATTTTACAATTCGGATGTACAGAAACTTTTGAAGAAGCACAATATCAATCATTATTCTACATATTTCGTAATGAAGGCCTTGATCGTCGAACGGTTCAATCGCACGTCGAAAAACGATATGTGGAAACAATTTACACACGATGGAAATTACAAATAGATCGACTTGCTACCGCGTCTAGTGTCGTAATACAACGTGCGAAAGCATCGAACTACCGGTATACGGCTCATCGATGTGACACCCACGATCGCCGATAAACTCTTAATCATGTGTACAGTAGCATAAATGCCGTCGTACTCCCGCGATTCAAAGTGGCGTAGCAAATTCAAGACAATCTTTGAGAAAGACGCCAAATTGGACCAAAAAATTGGAAGTGTTTAGAATCGTCAAAGTACAGAAAACTAATCCCGTGACGCATCTTCTGGAAGATTATTGCAGAAAATCTATTACTGGAAGATTCTACGAGTATGAGTTGTATCGCTAATCCTCATGTATATCTTGTTAAAAAGGTGTTGCGTAAAAAAGGAGACAAGGTTTACGTGAAATGGGATTTGATAATTCACACAATCATCTTGGATATACAAGGATAATGTGTTATAATAAAATTAACAATAAAATTTAACAATAAAATTTATTACAAATTTTTTACAAACTATATAATTTTTTTTTCTTATGTAAATATTAAATATGAACGTATTATACATGTTATACATATTATACACATTACATATATTATATATACATACGTACACGCATATATACATACGTACATACATACATACGTACATACAGGCATACATATGTACATACGTATATGTTAGAGGCTCTCATATACGTTAAAGCAGTGCTCGCAAAGATTTGCACATTTCGGACCGATTCCAGTGCATTACCACCACTCGAGGCTCGGCGGCCGACTCGTCGGACGCTCAAGTAACGCTCTGGCTCAGAAGCGTCTCTGTAGCTTAAACGTGCGTATCTTATGTTATTAAAGAATATTTTTCTTGCAAAATAATTTTTATTTTCTTAAAAAAATAAAATACTACATTTTCTATAACATTTTGTTATAATAATTCTTGCCTATCAGAAACTATACAATAATTATTACAAATTTACATAAAGAAGTTTCTACAACAGACTTGCGAAGATTGAAGTCAGGAAATACGTGAATCTGGAAATTCCGTGTTTTCCATACGAAGTCTTACAAAATCTCAAGTAACAAGGATTCTATATCGTAATAACTATTTTCTTCTATAAGCGAATATAATTTTATCATTTTAAATTCTTGACTAACGATTAATTGTTAACATTCTCTTTAACGTATGTAACACCGTCTTTATGTAATTGTTTAAAAAAGAATGTTAAACAATTACATAAAGACGATATAGAAACTTCTCGATGTAAATTTATAACGATTATTGAAGAATAGTTTTCTGGTAAATAAGAATTATTCTAACTAAATGTTTTAGAAAATTTAGTATTTGATTTTTTTAAGAAAATAAAAATTATTTTGCAAAATATTTTTTAATAACATAAGGAACGACTTCCGCATTTCCACGTTTAAGCTACAGAGACATTCCTGAGCCAGAGTGTCACGTGAGCGTCCGGCGGCCTTGAGCGGTAGTGGGAATCGCTCGCCGAAATCGGCCCGAAATATGCAAATCTTTGCGAGCATTGCGTTAAAAGATGTGAAAAACGCGAATGGTTGGCTGATATACTCAATAACTGAACCATTGGAACTTTGGATGCTGATTACGAAGATATAGATTCTTTACATAATCTGGATGTTACTAAACTACACGATGTGTAAAACATGTTAAGAATTGTGCGTTACAAAATGTATTTAAAATATACAACTCGCAACGCCAAAAAAATGTATCAAGTTTATAAAATAAAGTATAAATTTTCTTTGAAACATGTTTTGATTTTTTCCCCTTTCTCCGTAATTAAGAATTAGTTAATAATAATATAATATTGTATAATTGTTCAGCAATAGTAGTAATACGATTCAGTATTAAATTTGTCGATAAGAAAGCACGCTTGACCATTTGTATTACGTTGGTAAAAAAAAATTATCATAATTAGTGTTAGTAAGTTATATTATTAAAAATGTATAGAAATATTATAATTAATTACTAAGTCGTATCATTAAAAAATACCCTATCTATTTAATTAAATCGTGTGCAAAAAGAAAAGACAACGTGAGAGAGAGCGCAACGGGAGGAAGAGAGAACGTGAATAATGAGTATAGAACTGCAATGGGTTGGAGAGAAAGAGAATTGCATTCTACAATGGGTAGAAGAGAGAGGACAATAAGTTAAAGAAAGAATGCAAGAGAAAGAAATCCCCTTCCCCTCTAACACGGACTTCTGTGACGTGCTTTCCCTCCCCAACGTCTATGTCTACACTTCCTCCTCCCTGACCCCTCATATACATACATACCGCATATATGTATACGCACTAACACATAGTTGGTTAGAATCGGCCTATCTTTACTGCTTAAGATAAATATGTTTAAAAAAAACACAAATATTATGTAAAAAATTACACTTGAAGCGTAATACTTTGAGACAATTTAAAAACAAATTTTATGTAAATTGACACATTAATAATCTTAAATCTAATTGAAATTAGATGCTATTTTAATTTAGACGATGCCTCTGTGATATTTAACATATGTAATATACAGATTTAATCGATATACTGTTACAAAGAAAAAATAACACAAAATATCTGTACTTTTTTACATATAAAATATGTAACTAACTGTACAGAACATTTCTTCAGTAAAATTAACATTTATAATACATTAACATACACGTTTTGTTCATGTTTTATTTTTAGATTTTATAATTAACTTTAAAACTATATTGTTTTTATGTTATTTATTTACTTACCAATAAATTAACTTTAAAATTACATTATTTTTATGTTATTTGTTTACTTACTTATAAATTGTGTTATTTTAACACTGAGAAATGATAAATTTTAATTTAACACAAAATATTCAAATTACACAATCACATTATGTTAAATTAATACTCGAATATGTTAAAGATTCACAAATGTTGTAACAAGGATTTGTTTAAGCACAAAATGTTTTTTACTGTTCATACATACGGTTTCCGGTAATGATCGAATCATCTTTCATAGAACAAATTAAATTGAAAGAATTGTCCTGCATCATTTTGCAATTTTTGCAATAGTTAACAAAAAAGTAATTCCTTCGAATCTACCTAATCTAATTGCTTGCAATTTGTTACTTTTTTATTAACTATTGTGACAAATGCAAGCTCGCGACGAAATACGACTGTCCAGCCTCATAGGTAGCTAGGGGCACGGGGAATTGTTTACTACAACCGGAAATGTCGGCAATGATAACACACGAACAGAGAAAAAAAATAACTTTCCGCGTTGAACGATCATATCTTGTCAAGCTTGCATTTGACCGAGCAAATACGCGTTCATTCTGCGCGCTTGAATAATTAATTTCTTATTACTATTGAATATTGCAAAATAGTACAGGATTTTTCAATTCAATTTAACCTGTTGTATGTGCTCACAAGAAGTAATCCGGTCATTACCAAATATTCTATATGTGCATGAGCGTACGCACGCGTGCTTATGTGTGTAAAATGTGATGTACAGTGAGATTTAGAACAATCGTTTGTTCTTGAAACATTGTATTATTAACTTAAGGAATTTTCTAAGATGATTTTTTTTCTTTACGAAATGTTATTTGATGGTTAGCATTTAAATTATAATGCAAGATATTAAACGAATTACGGGTCGCGTATAAAAGAGAAGAACGTGCATTAGCGCGTTTCACCGCGGGTGATTACACGAAACGCTCTTCTTTCTTCTTTTTCTTCTTCTTTTTATTCTAGATCTCTTATTTGGATTTCTGACTCAGTAAAAAGGGATACTGTACTACGTGAAAAAATAAATCCAAGGATCTTGTGAACCTTCTCGGGAAGCAAAGATTTCACATAAAGTAACTTTCTTTAAATTCCAATTTCATATCCCAGAAGTCGTGTCAAAGCTTCGCCTCACGAAGTATGTGTTAGGATGAATTGAGCAGTAAAGTAGACGCGCAACATTCGATCGAACGTTTATTTATATTTTTAAACAAAACGTTATAATATCGCTCATATACAAAAAAAAGAATCGCGTGAAGCACAAGTCGTCATTATATAAGAGCAGAAGAAGAACAGTAAGTGTAACATAAAGATTATGTTGGGAGCACTGCCTCCCTAGTGTCCACCGTGTCCGGTTTTAGAAGACGGAGGTCAAGACATTCTTTCCAACATGCGAGTGCAACATGCGATTTTTATATTTTAATGATTGAACATTTTGCGTTGTTACCGGTAACATTTTAAAATTTATTCTTTAACATTGAAATTTGACTTATAGAGGTCAAAACGTATGTACAAATTTAGATTGTTTATAATAATATTGTTACTCGCACATTATTCTGATGGGTTCTTAGCCCAATATTATATCAAAATGTATGTACGAATTTAGATTGTTTATAATAATATTGTTACTCGCACATTATCTTGATAGGCTCTTAGGCCTAATATCATATTGTTTTAATTTATTTAATTATTAGAACCGATATTATTTATTTCAAAATTTATTATTGTTACGTTCAGACTCCACAGTTCTTTTCTTCGATTAGAATTTTTGTCATCATCATAAAAGTTATTAAGTAAAAAAAGTAACGATAGATCATCTGTTTCTATCATAGAGAGTTACAATAGTAACGAGCTGAATAACATTCGCCTTTTTAAGACTAATAATCCACTCGGGACGAAGTTGTTGGATCAAAAATTTGAACCAAGTGCCGAATAGATGAACTTTATCCCGAAGAACAGAAAAAATAAATAGATTAAGAATTACAAACTGAAACAGCAGTTATCGGTAATAAATGACACATGTTGTTCTAAACTATTGAACATCCGGCAGTTGTGGATAACAAAAGTTGTCTTAGACACATATCTCAGTATCCCATTTCACAACCGATAGCCTTAATTCTAATCCTAGATTAGTCCAGTAACATATGCGAGGCCTGCATTCGGCACCACTAACTCGCGAATATAAAAAGAAGGCCCTTCACGAACAGAGAGACAGTCAAGCTCCATCTCCAGCTTGAAATTCTGCCGGTTCGCAACTATACAAGTCATTCAGCAAGCCGACACTCTACCGATTCGCAATTATATCACTTCATCGATCTTAATGGTGAGCCGCGATCAGTTCGATCGAGCGATCTTACTCGTTTACTACATGACTCAAATAACTCAAGTGACTCAAGTAATCGAAGTCTCCAAACCGCTGGGTCAGCCTTGCCGTTGAACAATCACAGAAATCGGACCTTTGACAGTTCTCCTCAAAGCCTAATCTTGCAGAGCAGCAGTAAGTCCCATCTCGACATATATATATATATATATATATATATATATATGTGTGTCGTATCAAAAACACCTTGAGAGTTCTCGATCGGAGTCGCCCAGCTGAGGACACATTGTCTCCACAACCTTCGCTACCACCGACTTCGCCGGCTCTACTTGCTTACCTAAACGCGTTAGAGATAACGCGTTACTTCCTCCTTCTCCTTTATCTGCCCGTCGAATTCCTTCACCTCTTCCTCGATCTCCGTCATCCGCGTTTTCGGACGCTCTAACGGAACGAATTTTCCCTGACATCCCTCCTGTAACACTTGATTCATCCGTCATCTCCATCTCATTTTTCTCCAGAAAAACTCCGTCTTCGACGAACTCCACGGACAGCGTGAATTCCTAGAAGAAATTCTTTCACCACCACCGAGATCCTACTTCCGCATTCAAGAGAGTGAATCATTTGAGTCACTCGTCAGACAATTCCCGCGGATTACCACACTTGTTTCCGAGAGGACCTTTACGGTCGAGCTTCATTATTTCGAGCCAAACGAAATCCGGCATGGAATTACCGGCCAACCTCCCTGTTCCTATATTTCGGTATTTATTCCGGATTCCACCAACGCTTATTTAGTCCCGGTGGAATTCTTTCTCAATCTTTTTCCTCCTTTCTCCGTTACTATCCATGACTGAGCAAAACCTGTGTACTCTGTTTGCCCTGAATTCTCATTCTCTGGTGATTTAATCCAACTAACGTGCATAAAATTTAAATATTAGATGTATAACTTTGCTTCTGCCATTTTCCTATAGATGGCTTTAGCGGTAAGTGATGGTCGAAATAAATAGATCATAGATGTCATACAATAAACTTGGACATCTGTCAACATAACTCCATAGAAACATTAGTCGATTTGTGTCTGCATCATAAAGTTATTCTCGATTGAAAATGTCAGTTTACGAGCCAAATTCTCGTCATTTGCGGGAGGTTTTAATTTTCTACTTCAATATGAAGAAATCTGCGGCTGATCGTATGCTCTCAAATATTTATGGTGAGGCGCTATTAGTGAAAGAATGTGTCGTAAGTGGTTTTGTTTCAAGAACGGTGATTTTGACGTCGAAGACCGGCATAGCGGTGGAAGAGAGAAGATTTTCGTAGATGCAGAATTGGAGGCATTACTTGATCAAGATTTGTGTCAAAATCAAGAAGAATTGGCACGATCATTGGGAGTGACTCAATCGGCCATTTCAAAACGCCTCAAAGCCATGGGAATGATTCAGAAGCAAGGAAATTGGGTGCCGTACGAGTTGAAGCCGAGAGATGTTGAACGGCATTTGTTTGCTTGTGAACAGCTGCTTGAAAGGCAAAGACGGAAGGGATTTCTGCATCGCATTGGGACTGGGGATGAAAAATGAGTTCATTACGATAACCCCAAGCGCAGAAAATCATAGCGAGTTGCCGGCCATGCTTCCACGTCGACGGCCAAATCGAATATTCACGGCTCCAAGATCATGCTCTGTATTTAGTGGGACCAGCTCAGCGTAGTGTATTTTGAGCTGTTAAAACCGACTGAAACAATCACAGGCGATCAATATTGAACGCAATTGATGCATTTGAGCCGAGCATTGAAAGACAAATTGCCGCAATACAACGAGAGACAAGAGATAAAGTGATTTTGCAGCATGACAATGCTCGATCCCATGTTGCGAAAGTGATCAAGACATACTTGGAAACGTTGAAATGGGAAGTCCTATCCCACCCGCCGTATTCTCCAGATGTTGCTCCCTCTGACTATCACTTATTTCGATCAATGGCACACGGCCTGGCTAACCAGAACTTCCGGTCTTATGAAGAAGTAAAAAATTGGATCGATTCGTAGATCGCCTCAAAAGATCAGTTTTTTCGACGCGGGATTCGTACGCTGCCTGAAAGATAGGAGAAAGTAGTGGCCAGCGATGGATACTTTGAATCATAAATGTATAACCAGTTTTTTACAATAAAGTCTCGAATTTCGGAAAAAAAACAGCGGAAGCAAAGTTGTACACCTAATAATTGTTAAATAGTCGTCAAATGTTAATTAGTTAATAAAGATTATCGCGTTGATCTGTAATATGTAAATTAGTTTATATAATAATAAATAAACTTATTAAGGCATAATCTTGTTCTTTATCTTCGATTGATAACGGTCAAGAACAATAAACATTACTAACAATTTTATGTCTTTCTCTCGTTCTTTAATTTTAAAACCCTAAAAACCTCGTAGTCGTTTAACCTTACCCTTTTCAGAAATCGCACATGATCCATTCCCGAGTTAAAGAGATTAGATTTCTTGACTCTAAATTCGGATCGACGATCGCATCGCTCGTAGGAAACAGGTGTCAAATACAGGAAACAGGTAGCATCTTTTCAGGACATTGAGTCATATTCCGAGGCGAGCACAGAAAAAGTGCGTCCGACTCGCGGTACTCGCCTCTGTGCGGATACCTGCGAGACAAGAGTCTGACCGCGTTCTACCAGATACTCTCACCATTCCCGCTCTTCTTCTCTCCAGTAGGATCATAAATTTAAAATTTCCACAAGTTTGAACGTAACATTATTATTAATATATAAAATTAAACGATTAATTGGTTTTACATTCGTCTTTGCTATTATATACACTGAAAGGAAAAATTGTCTGAATATGCACACAGAGAAAAGATTAGCCAAGGCAGATAAAATATAACTGTGGCAGCTAAAATGTTTCCTTATAATAAGAACAATTAAAGTCGTTGCTAAAGTTCAGTTTATTATCTGGTAAAATATAGGCACTGCAGCAAAAAATATTCTGCTAAAATAAAATGATATTCAGTTAAAAATATTAATTAAGTTATTAATTTAATTTCATATTTGAAACAGAAACTAATAATATTTGCAGCAAGATTAAGAATGTTAGCACGCACGCACGCACGCACATCGCGTATACGTATATACATTAACACGAATTGATCTAGAACCGGCCTAATATACCTACTACAAATATATATTAAACATATTATAAATATACTACATGGGCTGAAAAGTCCCGGGAGTTTTCAATAGGTGGTGCCACTAAAAAATGAACATGATTCATTTCGAGAGATTCATCTGTCACTAGTTTATGTATGAAGTTTCATGACATTTCGTTCATTCGTTTACAAGCTGCAGTCGTTTAAGTGGCGTTACTTTCGCCTTCGTAAAAAAAATGGAAAAACAGGAATATCGCATCTTGATCAAACATCGATTTTTGATGGGAAAAACTTCTGAACAATACTTGAAATGGTTGCAGAAATGTTATCCCACATCTGCTCCTTCGAGAACAACAGTTTATCGGTGGTTTAGTGAATTTAAAATGGATCGTACAAGCACCGAAGGCGCACCTCGCTCTGGAAGGCCAAAAGAGGCTACGAATGAGGAAATCGCAAAGCAAGTGCATCGAATCGTTTTGAGTGACCGTAAAGTGAAGTTGCGCGAGTTAACTGAGGCCGTGGGCATCTCAAAAGAACGGGCGGGATACATTTTGCACGATGTTTTGGAGATGAAAAAGCTATCGACACGATGGGTGCCGCGTTTGCTGACCATCGACCAAAAACAGCAGCGCGTTGATGATTCAACAGTCGGTTTGGCGTTGTTGCAGCGTAATCGAGCGGACTTTTTTCGACGTTTTGTGACGATGGATGAACGAGTGATGAAACGTGAGTCCATTACCATACGCCTGAGTTCAATAGGCAGTCTGCAGAGTGGCTGAAAAGCCACGAAAACCGACCAAAGCGGCCAAAAAACCAACGCTCGGCCGGGAAGGTTATCCGTTTTTTGGGATGCGCATTGCATAATCTTCATCGATTACCTGCAGAAGGGAAGAACAATTACGGGAGAATATTATGCAGCGTTATTGGACAAACTGAACGACGAAATAAAGAAAAAAACGGCCCCATATG
>NW_011627338.1:67356-80664 GCF_000204515.1 Acromyrmex echinatior | reverse complement strand
TTTAATTTGGTAGGGAAAAATCATCAGACCGAAATTCTTCAAACCAACGCTGCACTTTTCGATCGTTAACAGTATTCTCCCCAAATGTTTGGTTTATATTGCGTGCAGCTTTTGCAGCATTATTATCAAGTTTATACTCATATAAAAAAATTACATGAATATCGGTTGAATTCATATCCTTACGAAATTCAAAACAAATAACAAAATGGAACACTTTTGAGAAAATCTTCTTTGTTGAAACGTGACTCTGACAATGGACAATACGACTATAAACGAGGTTATGTCAAAAACAAAAGCATAACGAAAATAGGAAGACAAACGTTCATATGTAAAGAAAATCCGACATTTCATATGCACCAACCTAATAGAATTAGCCTTACTATTTCTTACATCTTGTTTTCTTGTTTCTCATCCGGTTTTTGTTTTATGTCACTCGAGATAAAAATTAACGAACTTTGAAAGAAACAAGAAATACGTAGCAAGAAATATAATTGTCAATAAAACTGTTGCAAAGGAGAAAAAAGCAAAAGGTAAAAAAACGATTCGATTATTTGAAACGAAAACTTAATGTAAAAGAATATTCCATTAAATCATTATTTCAAATGAAAAATTAATATAAAATGAACATTTAATAAACGTTAAATAAACGTTAAAAAAATCTTATTTTGAAAACGAATTATAAAACGTAGAATTTATAAACGAATAAACGTTTAAAAAATATTTAATAAATATTAAATAAATATTATCATGAAAACGAATCGTGAAATGTAAAATTAATGAAAATAAATGTTTAAAAAACATTTTCTCTTCATTATACATAACATAATAGTCCAACATGAAAAAAATGTTTAGAATATGTTTCTTCAAGCCATCTTAAATAAACAATTGATGTAAAAAGCACATTTAATAAACGTTAAATAAGCATTTATAAAATATTTCTTCAAAATACTGTTTCAAATGAGTAATTAATGTAAAATAAACATTTAATCAACGTTAAATAAACGTTTAAAAAATGTTACTTCCAAACGTTATTTTAAACAAAAAATTAGCGTAAAATTTACATTTAATAAATATTAAATAAAATATGTTTTTCAAACATCATTTCAAATGAATAATTGATGTAAAATGAATCTTTAATTAACGTTAAATAAATATTTAAAAAATATTTCTTCAGAACATCATTGTAAACAAAAAATTAGTGTAAAATTAACATTTAATAAACGTTAAATAAATATTTAATAAATGTTTCTTCAAAATATTACGTCAAACGGAAAATTAATGTGAAACAAACATTTATTTAACATTAAATAAACGTTTAACAAACATTTATTTAACATTAAATAAACGTTTAACAAACATTTATTTAACATTAAATAAACGTTTAACAAACATTTATTTAACATTAAATAAACGTTTAACAAACATTTATTTAACATTAAATAAACGTTTAACAAACATTTATTTAACATTAAATAAACGTTTAACAAACATTTATTTAACATTAAATAAACGTTTAACAAACATTTCTTTGAAACATTATTTTAAACAACATTATGTAAAATTAACATTTAATAAACGTTAAATAAACGTTTAAAAAATGTTATTTTGAAAATGAATCATAAAACGTAAAATTAATTACACATAAATGTTTAAAAAACATTAAATAAACGTTAAATAAATGTTATTTTGAAAACGAATCGTGAAATGTGAAACTAATGAATAATTAATGTTTAAAAAACGTTTAGAAAATATTTTCTCCTCATTGGGTAAATGAACACGAAATCAAGGAAAAATATCATCGACTCTAACTAGAATTCTGAGCTAATTCTAGCTAATTTCTAGCTAATTCTAGCTCGAATCGATATCGAAATGATCTCGATTTTTAAATTAATGAAATTTAAATATTGATCTATCATACAAGTTTCCAATATCATTTGGAAGTATAAAAATACTACTAATGTCACTGCTACTCTGCAGTAATATTACTGATACGAAATAGTGCCAAAGCTGAGCCCGTAATGTTATTACTGTAGTAGTATATGACGACATATGATGTAACATGGAACTACTTTCATTAATTGTAATATTTGGTACAAAAAATTTATTAGAGTAAAAAATACACACATACACACACACACACACACACACACACACACACACATACATCTCATTAGAGCAATTATTACTTCAGCTAATAAAAATAATATTTTACAGTATTATTAAAAATAAGTTATTATCATAGGTGTCATATCATATTTGTACATTACTACTATATTTAACATTAATTATATTTTTTTTATGTGTTCCGCCTTTTTCACAACTTTGAATAGATATGTTACAACTATACATCCATTAGCATTATAGGTATTCATGGTTCTTCAAAGGAGCAGTTCCCGTACGATCACAGAAATGAAGTATGATAAGTGGAGGTTTGGATTCGGATGGGTGACTGCGCAGAAGTGCATCATAAAATTAGTTCTCGAATTCATAAAATAAATTTGTTTTTATTATAATTTTGTCATGTATCCTTTGAAATATGATGCAATAAGATTTATTTTCACAATAACATTTTAATGAAACTTTAATGAAATTTTCTCCACCACTATTAGTAACACTACTACTTGTCGAATTTACTTATTGCATTAGTGACAGTAGTATATTTTTATGTTAATTAGATCAATTCAAGATTTTATTTTCAACTCAAAAATTAATCGAAATTGGAGCCAAAAATCCATCGAAATCAATAGAAATTTCGAAAACTTTCAACTTTTATTTTCGACATCGAAACGACGTCTTTTCGAAAAATTATTTCTGACTGGGTCGTGGTCGAACTGATAGAACAGGCACAGAAATGCTGGGAAGATCTGCAGAACAGCTTAATCAAATGTTTGATCACCTGCGAAGTCCAGAGTGTAGACATGAGAGAGAAATTGCTGCAGACTCGTTGACGATGGAGGAAGCTGTACAACAATATAAGATCATGGAGAAGACGAAAATTCAGAGCAAGGAAATGGAAGGAACTGGTGATATGGCGACGACGGTAAATACGATAAAATTAAAAAAGAGGTTGGGGTAGAAACAGGGGGGAGGTAAGAGTGTTTACAAAGCTAAGGAGAAGGTAATTACTAATTGTGCAAAATGTGGTAAACATCACAAATTAAATAACTGTCCGCGCGTTTGATAAATACTGTGGATGTAGTAGATGTGCAGATATAGTAAAAAAAATCGCCGTAGTATATAATTTTGCCGTAGTATGTAAAAATGATAATAAAAAGAAAGTAAATAAAATAGAACAAGACGAAGGGAAGGTAAACACTCTTACAACCTATGATAAAGAAGAATATTTGTTTATAGGAGCGATAGAGAATAAAAACATGACAGAAAATGTATTGTTAACAGAGTTAAAAACAATGTGAAAATGAAATTTAAGGTTGTCATAAGTGTGATGTGTGCTATCCATAGGACACTTGAAGTCATTAAAATTAAATAATATTAAAATTAGACCGACTAGTGTAATGCTTAAGTCGTACACGGGGAATAAGCTACAGTTTATAAGCATATATACGATGAGTGTCATAAAAGGCGATAGAGTTAGCAAAGTAGATTTTTATATTGTAGAAACTGACACGCAGGTAATACTGGGCTTGTCTAAAATTAAATATTATTAAAAAAATTGACAGCATAAGTAACAATAATACATATAATGATAGTAGTAAAGGAACATAAGGAGATATTTTTAGGGATAGAATGTATATCAGGATCTTATCATATTAAATTAAAAGAAAATGCGTAGCCAATAATACATTCGACACGCAGAGTAGCTCTTTCGCTGTTGTCAAGACTGAAAGAATGTTTAAAAAAATTAGAAGAAGATAAGATAATTGAGAAGATGAATAAAGCAACAGATTGAGTAAGTGTTCTAGTTATAACTCGCAAACCGAATGGCAATCTGAGATTTGCTTGGATACGAAAGATTTAAATAATAACATCAAGCGTGAATACTGTTTAATTCCAGCGCTTGAAGAAATCACTGCCAAATTGGCAGGAGTTAATTTTTAGCACTTTAGATGCTAGCGGATTCTATCAAATACTACTAGACAAAGTAAGTTCAGATTTGTGCACATTTGAAACACCGTACGGACGTTACAAATTTCTTAAATTGCCATACGGTATAAAGTCGGCGCCAGAGGTTTTTCAAGAAAGACTTATGCAAACTTTTGAAAATTGTAAAGGATGCGAGATATACATAGATAACATAATCATCTATGGAAAGGATAAAACGGAACATTACGAGAGGTTAAGAAAAATGCTGGAAATGGCAAAGGAAAATAAAGTTAAATTTAACTTAAGTAAATGCCAGTTTGGCAAAAACAGTATTAAGTATATGGGACATGTCATAAGTGAAAATGATATTACACCAGACGAAAGTAAAATTGTAGCTATTAAGGAATTGCAAACTCCAAAGAATAAGGAGAGCATACAGTGAGCGTTGGGAATGCTAACATATGTGAACAAATTCATACCAAAATTTTTATGTGAAACTATATCATTGAGAAACCTTTTAAAGAAAGATGTAATTTTTACATGGGGCTCAGAATAACAAGCTATTAGAGTTTTTGAAAAATAATTTAATAATTAAGCTCGTGTTATAATTCTTTGATACTAACAAGGATACAATAGTTTCAGTAGATAGTTCTAAAGCAAACGTAGGGGCTGTTTTATTATAAAACAATTTACCATGTGCGTATGCCTCCAAGACATTAACAAAAACTCAACAGAGATATGCGTAGATAGAAAAAGAATGACAGCTTCGAATTAAATAAATTTTATGAATATGTTTATGGAAATAAAGTAGTTGTAGAAACAGATTATCAACCGCTGATCTCTATATACAAAAAAATCGCTGAGTAAGTGTCCTAAGCTACAATGGATGCTACTACAAATAGAAAAATACGATATAGAGTTAAGATATAAACCAGGCAAACAACTAATAATTGCAGACACGCTGTCTTGTGCATATAGTAATAGTCAACCACACGATGATTTTGATAGCGAGATACAAACACAAGTATGTTTAGTAATGTCAGAACAAAATGTCACTAAAGAAAAATTGCAAGAAATCACTAACGAAACGAAAGGACAAAGAGTTATTGGACTTAAAAGAAATTATCCTGAATGATTGCCGAAAAATCACAGGAAACTATTAGGTGTTGGAATTAATTCGTAGCGTTTTTTAATGAAAGAATGTTATTTATTTCACATGAGCATTAAAAAATACATTAATGAAAGTACTTCCCATCACTTGTAAAACGCTACGAATTAATTCCAACACCTAATAAAAGACACTGTAAAACCGTATGCTATAAAAATGAGTTAACAGTAAATGAAGGTCTTATTTTTAAAGACAATAGTTTAGTAATATCATGTAAATTAAGAAAAGAAATGTTAAGCAAAATATATTATAATCATTTAAGTGTAAAAAAGTACTTGTCTCTCACTAAAGAATCAATATTTTGGTCCACGATGAGCAATGAAATAAGATGATAGAATCATGTCATTTATGTAAAGTATGTAAAATCACAAACCGCAGAGGAATTAATACTACATGAAATAAAAATGCTGCCATGAAGTAAAGTAAGCTGTGATTTATTCGAACTGCAAGGAGAAAAATACTCGTTATTGATTATTATTCTAAATATATTTAAATAGAGAATTTGGAAGGCGACACAAGCAGTAGTGACATAGTTAATATTCTTAAGGAAATGTTTGCGAGACATGGGATACTTCTAACAGTAATAAGTGATGAGGGATCACAATTTTCGGCATAGGTGTTTTACAATAGGTGTTTTACAAAAAGTTTTTTACAAGAAAGCGGCAGTTCATGTCCGTACCTTATCTATGTATGCACAGTCAAACGGGATGGCTGAACAAGCCATACAAACAGCTAAAAAAATATTTAAAAAAGTACTGGAGGATAGAAAGGACATTTATTTAATATTATTATATTATAGAAATATGCCTATATTAGAGAATTTTTCACCCTCGCAAATATTAATGAGTAGGAAACTACGTACTATAATTCCTGGCAATAGTTATGAGTTGCTACCTAAAGTAATAAATAATGAGAGATATAATGAATTGATAAGCAAAGGAAATCAAAAACAATACTACAAAAAGGGGAAAGTTAGATCATTACCAGAGATTAAAAGCGTTATTTTGCAACTTTTCCATCCGGAGGATGGATCATAATATAACTGCAGCTGTTTATACAATTAGATTCAGGTACTATAATGATTTTCGCAATAATTAATGAGATATTAGTTACTAAAAATTGCCGAAAATTGGTCTTCAATAATTTTTTACTCAAATACTATTAATTTTACAGAAAAACTGCAATAGACAAAAATTGTTTATTTTCTTCTCATAGAGTTAATATTGATTGTGTTTCTCACATATGCGATTTAAAATAAAGATTCTTAATATTGTTTAACCATTTATGTTCAATCGCTGCATGAGTAAGGCTGATTTCCGAAACCCATTGAAGAAAAGTGTTGCAAGCGTTTACATAATAAAATTGTGTAAAATAATAACCTTGTATATTTACAGAATTACTAATAATAAATTATACATATTACGTCCATAAATTATACATAAATGGTCCAATATTATACCTCCAAAGCCACCTTCATTTCCATTCAAATCAGTGCAAGAAGTAAATGATTTTAATAATATTAGGGGTACAAATAAGTTCGTGCGGTTTTGAAAGAGATGGCGTAACTACTGTTTCATTCCACCGTTCCGTATTTCTAAGTATGCGTTGGATAGCTGTCATTAGTAGGTATTAAGTTCAGTATGTGTCATTTGTTCGAATTGTAAACAACAATATTTTTACTTCGTCAAATATGTCGAACTTTGTACCAAATAAAGTGTTTTTGCGGGGAGTTTTACTGCATTACTTCAATATGAAGAAAAGTGCTGCCGAAAGTCATCGTATTTTAGTGGAAGTTTATGGTGACCATGCTCTATCTGAGCGAACGTGTCAGAAGTAGTTTGCACGGTTTAAGAGTGGTGACTTTGACTTGGAAGACCAAGAGCGTGCCGGATGTCCAAGAAAGTTTGAAGACGCAGTGTGCGAGAGCGCACCGCGCGGACAGATTCGAGTGAGAAAACGGCACAAGGTTGATATGATGCTTCTCGAAAGTTTCGGTTTATAGCGATTTCACTAAACGGTTAGCACGGCGATTTTACGAAGCGCGACTATGACTCTAAGAACTCTAAGAACTTTTTGGAAGTAAGAAGGAGGACGGCGAGATCGAAGCATTTATTGCTTTCGATCTGAGCTTTCCCTTTTGGGAAAAATCCAATAAAATTTTTCCACAATCGTGATTATTACGTGGCATTAGGTGTACAAAATTGATTGGCGCTTTGGATTCGTTTCTAGCGACGTTCAACGTAACAGTCATGCGCGGCAGAAAATCCGTGCGTGGGATTGGTGACAGCGCGTGACGTATTCGTCGGAGCGCGGCGCTCGCGTGCGCGAATTGAATTGTTCTAGAACCTTCGATTGTCCGTTGCCGGTAACGACAACTTGTTTGCGTGTAACGAATTGTTTTTAAAAGGAACAAAGAACGACGAATTTGATGATTTTAACGAAGATTAAAATCATGTTTGAGATGAAATCACGAGCTCAATTTGTGCATGCGTTCAATGACAATTAATGTCGGTCGACTGACAGAATTCTTGCTTTTCTTTCGAAGTACCGATCTCGAACACGCAGAATTAGAGGCATTACTCGATGAAGATCCATGTCAAACGCAAGAAGAGCTTGCATTATCATTGGAAGTGACTCTGATTACATTGTAACCGGTTTTTCAACAATAAAGCCCCAAATTTCGAGAAAAAACCGCACGAACTTATTTGTACCCCTACATCGCAGGAACAGTACGATAATGTCGTAAGTTTTTCAAAAACTTTGATAAATAATGAAATAATATAAATAATAATTGGGTGAATATTGAATTAATCTGTAAATAATTTTATTGCGAAAAATACTATCTCAGCCGAGGATCAAACGTGAATCTCTAGCATCCCATGTAGTGATGAGTATTCAATCATATCTCTTGGGAAATTTCAATCAATTTAGTCATTGATTTGCTTTGAAACATTTAGAATATTATTCAAAGATGTATATACACTCTTAAAGTCTTGATAGAACTTGATGGTCCTGATAGGACTTGAAAGTCTTGATAAATCTTAAAAGTCTTGATAGATTTTGAAAGCCTTGATAGATCTTGATAAGCCTTGATATAATTCGATTTCTTTAATTAAAAAAAAATTTACACAAACTAACATAAATAAATTAACACAAACTAACATAAATAAATTATAAATAAAATTTATACTGTCATGGTAAATTCCTCTACCTCGAGAATTTAAACTCAAAAAGAGTGAAGAAAAAGAAAAAAGAAAAATGAACAAAAATAAGGAAATGATAGAAATATCAGAATAGAGAATATGAAAAACTAATTTATCAAAAAACTTTAAAATTATAATTAATTATCCCGAAAATAAGGACGCTCACCCTAATCACAAATCACAAACTATATCGCAAACATTACTATGAATTATTCAAAAATCGATTCTTAATATTTTGGCCAGTTAGTATCAGAAACAGTGAGTCACTTTTAGTTTTAGCTAGTATTATTCAAGGTTACAAATGGAAAAATTTAACATTAAAATACTAATCAATTCTATGAAAATAAAAGTTGGAAAGTAATAAAAAATCACGCCAGAAAGACTCATTACTGCATACGAACGATACTGACTGACTAGACGTGACAACAACTCTAGCCTTTATAGCTTATCTATGATCGGGAGGTAGGCCTTGAGAAGCCACTTCGTATCTATCTGCAAGTTGAATCCGTGCGTCTATCTTCTGATGAATATCATCTCCGAAATCAATCTCTTCCTGTAGTGAGGATCCTCGTCCAGTATTGTAACGTTGTCCCAATCGAAATCATGGCCCTCTTAACCGATACTCTATTATGAGTAGAGGTGTTCCATCAGATGATTCTTATGCTCCGTGATTCTTTACCTCAGCTGTCTATACGTCTGTTCTTGCATCGCAACTCTTACACGAGATCTTATAAACAACGTTCGACTTCTTGTCACATGGTAAAGGGTCCTTATGCACCCTATGAGTGAATTCTCGCAATTTATTAGTACTATAAAACGATACCCTCATACGCTCGCTATTCAATCTGCTTAACTTCTCAGTAATACCATGAACGAAAGAAATAGTGAATCACGAAGGCTGCACTGTTTCATGGTATTATCATTAACAACACTCTTCTTATTACTAGTCATAATAATTTTCTTCAAGCGATTGTTAATATTCTCAAATATAAAGTTCAATGGATAATCATTCTCTAACAATATTTTAATAATGAAATACAAATTATCAAGATGAAATTTAGGATTTGAAAGCGAAACTATCCTATCAACTAATCCCATGATTGTATCTATTTTTTGAGAAATCGGATGCTGTGACCAAAAATTTAAATATCTACCCGAAAAAGTCGGCTGTGATACCAATTGAACTCTATTAACTCTTTATCTCTAATCACTATAACATCCAAAAAATTCAATCTATCATCCCCTACCTCCATAGTAAACTGAAACCTAGAATGCTGAGAATCAAAAATATCAAGAATGGAACTAACTGAAGACGCAGGTGCTGCCAATAATATGTCATCAACAAACCTACAGTAAAAGGGCAACGGAAACCGAATCAAAGACAAATCTCTAACCCCAGCTTTCGCATAATTAGATCTGCGACGGGAGATAATGGAGAACCCATAGGAGTCCCGTAATTCTGCCTATATATAACATTATCGAAAATAAAAAAAGTAGAAATAGAATCTAAAACAAACTAAACCGCTTTGATGAATTCATCTTCCGATAAACAACAATCTCTAGAAATAAATGGTCTTTAATACAGTCCATCGCATAGTCAATGGGGACATTAGTAAAGAGGTTCACAACATCCAGTGACATTAATTGAAATTCATCACTCAAACGTCTCTCTCTACCATCAAGTTCCTTAACAAGTTTAAAACTATTTTCGATATGACTATCTGCCTTAGGAATTGTTTTTATAATAATATTATGAAGAAACACTGCTAACAAATACAAAGGGCTATTTATCAAAAAATTATTATACGAAAGAGGCAGTCCTGCTTATGTATATCTTCGGAAGATCTTAGGCTCTTGGAAGTATCCTATCATTACGAGGGCAAGTCAATAAGTTCTTAGAAAATCTGTCAGAGGGCACTTGCAGTGTCATGTCACATTACTTTTTGACAAATAGCATCTTTCAGCTGTCAAATTTTGAGCGGAATTCATCGCGTGATTTCATTTCTGTAGACGATTAAAGCGAACAACCTTTGTATTTTTTGCAAAATGGAAAAAAACGAATTTCGCAATGATCAAACATCTACATATGAAAGGTTTAATGCCGAAAGAAATCAAAGCCGAGTTGGATAATGTTCATAGCACATCTGCACTATCGTTTGCGATTGCATACTTATTGCGATTGTATAATTGGGTGAATGAATTTAAACGTAGTCGTACATCCATATGTGATGCACTTCGGTCGAGACGTCCAATTGAGACTGCTATGCCAGAAATCATCGATAAAGTCCATGATATTGTTTTGATGAGTGAAAGTGCGCTTGTTGAGGCCACAGGTATATTACATGGTGGTGGATTTCAATTTTGTACGAATAATTGGGTATGAAAAAGCTATCGGCAAGATGAGTGCTGCGTTTGCTTACTGTGGACCATAAGCGCAATCGTGTGACAATTTCAAAACAATGTTTGGAGATGTTTCAATCCAGATGAATTTCTCGATTCATTACTGTGGATAAAACATGGATCCATTACTTCACACCCGAGATGAAGGAACAGTCAAAACAATGGACTTCACCGAGTGAACCAGCTCCGAAGAAGGCAAAGACCGTCGACCGGTGAGACCGGAAAGGTGATGGCCACAGTTTTTAGGGATGCACGCGATATAATTCATATCGATTATCTTCCGTCGAAGCAAACAATCAATGGCGATTACTACGCAGCCTTATTGGACTGTTTTCAACAACATTTTGAAGAAAAAACGTCCCCATTTGGCGAAGAAAAAAGTACTCTTTTATCAAGACAATGCACGGGTTCACACGTGCCCGGCCACTGATGGCCAAATTCAACGAATTCCGCTACGAATTGCTTCCCTATCCAGCATATTCGCCAGATTTATCTCCTGTGACTATTTCCTGTTTCCAAACCTGAAGAAATAGTTCGGAGGAAAGAAATTCTCCACCAGAGAGCAGCTCATCGCCGAAACAGAGATTATTACTTATTTTGAAAGGTTGGACAAATCATATTATTCGGACAGCTTGAAAAAGTTCAAGTGGAGAATCGTTGGATCAAGTGTATCCAGCTGAAAGGAGACTATGTTGAGAAATAAAAATGAATAAAAAAAATATGTTTTATTATCTTCTTGATGCTTCCATGGGTGCTTTCTATATAACTAATTTGTGCTTCGCGGGTTTTCTCCATGTCTTGGTCCATTCTTGATGTGCCAACGTTTCGTGGGCCTTGCAGTCCACTTCATCAGGGCGAGGAGCAGCCTGATACTGAGCTGTTCCTCCAGGTCCTTCCTTTTTATGTTACGCTACTTGTTGAGATGGGAGTTTTTTGGTGGTGGAGGATGTTTTATTATGTTTTTCTAAAAACTTATTGACTTACTCTCGTACGACTTAACAAACTTTTATATGTGGAATTAACTATATACTTTTTTCTTTCCAACTAACTAATGCATAAAGCGCATAAGCCCGTTACCATCTTCCTTGTTAGATTCCTTTCAATTACCAAAGTATTTACATCTTGAAGCATCTTATTTACCCTAGAAATGTACACCTGTCTATCCAATGCTACTATCATTCTCCTTATCCGCACGAGTAAAAATAATCCTGTTTTTCATATCCTTTAAAAAGATCCTAGTGTCTTCCGCTAGCTGTGACAAACTCCATCTCCGTACAATGTACGGAACAAGAAGCTAAGTTATTTAGTACAGAAAATGAGTGGTTCGAGATCTGCTCATCAATAGGCAATTTGTAAATATTACTTTCAATACACTTAATAAGATCGATTGTTAAATCCAATCTATTGTTCAAAGGTAAGGTGAAGTTATCTCCCAAATATAAAAGTTATGTATATTAGGAGGTGTGGAAATGATTGATAGATTCACGAACCATTCCTTTGTGAGGTAAATGAAGGAGAAGGAATCAGTGGAAGAAGGGCTGAGAATCAATCTGTATTTCTCTAACTATCTCAACATTTTGAATAATTCAACAGTAATGTTTGCGATATAGTTTGTGATTTGTGATCAGGGTGAGCCTTATTTTCAGGATAATTAATAATAATCTTAAAGATTTGATAAATTAGTTTTTCATATTCTCTATTTCATATTCCAATACTTCCATCATTTTCTTATTTTCGTTTATTTTTCTTTTTTCTTTTTTGTGCGAGAGCGCACCGCGCGGAAAGATTCGAGTGAGAGAACGGCACAAGGTTGATATGATGCACGACAGTAAAGAGAACTCCGTTTCTTTTAATTTAACAAAAGAATTTTCTTTAATATAATCAGTTACAGAGTCAAAAAATATAATTAATTAAATATTAGATTAACAAAATATCAAATGTGGTCACCCTTTCCAAAATTGTATTTGGAATCGCGGTGATGGGAAATTTCGGCGATTTTCTCGGAAAGATTCGTTTTATCGCGATTCCACTAAGCGGTTAGCACGGCGATTTTACGAAGCGGTATAGTAGCGAGACTATGATTCTAAGAACTCGAAGAACTTTTAGAAGTAAGAACTCTAAGAAGTCTAAGAACTCTAAGCGGTGGAAACGGTATAAGCGGTGTAAACTATTTAAGCAATCTGCCGCCGCGGGCTGGCGAGATCGAAGCATTTATTGCTTTCGGTCCGGGCTTTCTTCTTGGGAGAAATCCAATTAAATTTTGCCACAATCGTAATTATCACGTGGCATTGGTTGTACAAAATTGATTGGCGCTTTCGATTCTTTCCTAGCGACGTTCAACGTAACAGTCATGCGCGACAGAAGATCCGTACGCGGGATTGGTGACAGCGCGTGACGTATTCGTCGGAGCGCGGCGCTCGCGTGCGCGAATTGAATTGTTCTAGAACTTTCGATGGTCCGTTGCCGGTGCCTGTTTGCGTGAACCGAATTGTT
>NW_011627338.1:12953-67305 GCF_000204515.1 Acromyrmex echinatior | reverse complement strand
ACGAGCTCACCTTGTGCGTGCGTTCAATAACAATTACTGTCGGTCGACCGAAGGAATTCTTACCTTTTTTTCGAATTACCGATCTCAAACATTTTCTTTTATTCTTTTTGGGTTTAATTCTGGCATTTAAATTCTCGAAGGGAGCTCACCATGACAGGATAATTTTTATTTATAATTTATTTATGTTAGTTTGTGTTGTCTCTGAGGAGGGCTCAAAAGTAAAAAAAAAATAACAGTTGATTTTGGCGTTTTCAGAGAGGTTAGACATCTGCTAATAATATTCAGTTTATATCGCTTTGAGTTTCATACAAAAATGAAATTTTTACTGTGTTTGAAATGTCGAATAGAGCCATGGGAATAATTCAAAAACAAGGAAATTGGGTGCCTTATGAACTGAAACCGAGAGACGTTGAAAGGCGATTTTTCACTTGCGAACAGCTGATTCAAAGACAACAAAGAAAAGGTTTTTTGCATCGGATTGTAACTGGAGATGAGAAGCGGATATTCTACGACAACCCCAAGAAGAAAAAATACTACGCTAAGCCCGGTCAATCGTTGCCATCGACCTCAATATCAACACCAAAGCCGAACATTCATGGTTCGAAGATCATGCTCTGTATCTGGTGAGACCAAAAGGGTGTTGTTTACTATGAGCTGTTGAAACCTGGCGATTTCATTACGGGCGATCGGTATCGGCTACAATTGATTCGTTTGAGCTGTGCATTGCGAGAAAAACGGACGGAATACGAGCAAAGACATGATAAAGTTATTTTTCTTCATGACAACGCTCGGCCTCATGTCGCAAAAGTTGTAAAAAAATATTTGGAAACACTCAAATGAGATATTTTACCGCATCCGCCATATTCTTCGGACATTGCTCCTTCTGATTACTGGTTGTTCTGAAGAAAACATTTGGCAAGTCACCGGTTCACTTCTTTCGCAGAAATCGAAAATTGGCTCCAAAATTGAATCGCCTCCAAAGTCGAGTCATTTTTTCGAGATGGAATTCGAAAATTGCCTGAGAGATAGGAAAAAGTAGTAGCCAGCGATGGACAATACTTCAATTAATCGGTTCATTCATTTTGTTTTGAAATTTTGAACACAAAAAAACAGACCGAACTAATTTGTACTCCCAATAATATTTTTTACTCTCTACAAAGAAACTAAAATTACTTTTTAAAATTTTATTCTCTTTAAAATTTATTAAAATATTTAGAATTTTTCAAGACATTCAAGACTTTTCAAGATATTCAAAATCTTCAAGAGACTTTTAAGATTACAATTTCAAATCGTATTCGAATTAATCCGAATTTTTCATTGTATATTCGAACTAATTCAAAGCATCTTGATATCCATCACTAATTCCGTATGACTATCCTAAGCCTTTAAACCGTCGAGACCTTAGTAATATTTTTCTCAATGATCAATATATGGAAACGTCTATTATATATATATATAAATATTAAAAACAAAGAAGGTTTAGGATTATACATGTGAAACATACAACAAGAAAGGAACGAAAGCTTTTAACGATCAAACTCGATCTTAAGTGCTTAAGTAATTCTATATGAATTTATATATTATACTACTTACATATAGTCATTTAAATTGCGTGCCGAATTAATTTTTCAATTTTGAAACGCAAATCGATTGAATTATAATATAATAGTAATATTATAAATTAAATTGCTTAGCAATTTACTAATTTAATAAGCAATTTACAAAGATCTCAATAATGCGAGGTAATATTTTACGCAATACAATTATTAATAAATTTTAATATGTTTTCCAGTATTATTAAGATCTTTATAAGATACCTATGAGCAATTAGTAAATTGCTAAGCAAATTAGTTTGTGTTATTACTGTAATTTAATCAGTTTACGTTTCAAAACCAAGAAATTAATTTAAAATATAATTTAAATGACTACGTAAGTTGTATGTAAATTTACATAGAATTATTTAAACATTTAAGAATCAATTTAACCGGTGAAGACTTTCTTCTCTTTTTTCTTATGTGTTCACATGTACGATCCAAGAAATTCTTTGTTTAATATTAAATTAATATTAGAAATAAAGTTAATTTAATTTTGTTACAGATCCATTATCTACATTTTTTAGGTAGCTTTACCTTGTATGATGGAATCAAATATTGCATGAAACGATGACAGATAAAACTATTCAAGATTATTCGAGATTAGCATCCGTAAAGTCGATTTTATGAAATTAATGTATGTACGGCATGTAGTTTAGAAACTCTACTCGTATATTATTTAAAATTGTTCTAGAAACTTCCATATGAACTTGACGATCATTTTTCTTTGTTAAAGTCAAGATTTTAATCAAAACCGCTAATCAATGTTGTACATACACAAAAAACCGATTGTTAAAAACGGCAATTACAATTCTGATTGATCACAGCGTACGCACGCTCACGTGACGCGAAATGCGTAATTTGCTCCAATCATAGTCGCTGATTTTACGAGCGCGCATGACAATAATAACGTGCCGTTTGGCCATCATCGTTAAAAATTGCCAATTGCGGCCCGAATCACAAGGTCACTTCCAAAATTCATATTTTTGGGAACTCTCATAGGCGATTGATGAAAAAAGCCTTTGTTTGATCAAGATCATCGATAAAAGACCGAATCGAGCGATGAAGCCCTTAGTCTCCGTAATCGAGATCAATCGCTTCTGAGACGCTCCGCCAAAAAAAAACCGCCGCGTTTGACTCATTACAGAGATCCGAAAAGGTGTTCACTTGTAAGAAAGAAACGTTAATTTCCATTCGCATTTATTTGTGCTGTATTGTATTAAACTCATCATCTTAAAAATTTATTACACATTTTTGTGAAATCATCAATCAACTCTGTGAATTGTTTAAATAAAAAATTGTGATCTGTTACGTGAACATTTGCGTTGATTGAATTTCCGCTCGAAAACGTTTTTCCCGCTCAAACTCTCTCTCTCTCTCTCTCTCTCTCTCTCTCTCTCTCTCTCTTTCTTTTACTCTTGAACAAACATTATTTGGCTTGGGAGGAATGAAATCTCTGGTTGTATGAAATAGCAATAATAAAAGTAATATATGGTTAGTTATTTATGCAATATATTTATATAAATATATTGCATGTTAAGAGTTGTACATTATTAAACGTATTTTTATGAAATTTTGCTGGAAGTTTATGACAAATTAATTATTTTTGATGATAAACACGCACACACGCACGTATATACACAGATAATTAAGAATAATAATCCTTAAAATTTTTTGCTTCCTTTTTTTCCTTTTCTATGGGCTTCTACAAACGAGCGACTTCGTAGTGCCATAATCGCCGACCTGTTCATACAGAGCTATTCTGAGTCGAATATGTTCATATGGGCCACATTTCTGTAGCGACACAGAATAACTCCGAATGAACGGGTCGACGCTTTTGATTTTGGCGCTATAAAATTGTTCGTTTATAGGAACCCTAAGATCAGGGTTGGTAAAAAACTGTTTTAAATGTGTTTTAAACAGTTTAAAACATGCTTAATTGATGTTTTTAATATGTTTTAAATATGTTTTTTTTTTATAATATTGTTCAAAGCATATTTGAAGTATTAAAAAGATATTTAAGAAAAAACAATATGTTTTATTCTTAAAAAAAAGAAACATTAATTTTTATCAACTCTGCTTAAGACTTTGTTTGATATATAGGATATAATGAACAATTTTTGTCACTTGCTATGTTTTTCTGTAAAGTTGATAGTATTTGAGTAAAAAATTATTGAAAACCAATATTCGGCAATTTTTAATAATTAATATCTCATTAACTATTGTGAAAATTATAAAATAGTAGAGGACTTTCTGTCTCAGTTTAGTTCGGTCTATCTGCCCACAAGCTTGCTGCAGAATTATCAAACATTCTGTATAATAATTTCTTTCTATATCTAAAATATGTACGATTTATTTTAATCAGAACAATTTTGAATTGAATCAATGTATAATCTATATAATTTATATATGCTGTATGTCTGAATATACATTTCCAAAAACCATTAAGGGATGAATTTTTTCATGAGGTTGCGGAAATAGTACGTTTTGGAAAGCAAAGAAATCGAAACATGACGAGAAGAATAAATATAAGGGAAATATTGCGATACCAGGCTGACGATCATTTACTTAGTGAACTATAGGACGCACGTAACGTGAATGAAGCAGATGATGGTGATCATTAAAAAATTGGATGAGTTCAAGACGGCAAAACGGCTAGACATGCTTGTCGAGCGATTGAATATGATTAGTTGGATAACTAACAATCAATCAGGGAATGGAATATACATTAGTATACATTAGTCATATCATTTGAAGGCGTCTTAAGGCTATATGAGTAATATTGTACATCAATTTTGTCAATATAAGTAATATTGAATGTCAATTCATTAAATACTGGCCTACATTCAATATATTAAACAATTACATAAATATATAAATATATAAATAAGGACTCTTAAAAACAATAATTAAAAATTCAGAACAAGGCTAATGAAAGTTTAACGCTGATGTAAGAACGAAGAGTTAGGAGATGCAAATAATACTCAAGTGTTGTCTTCATTTATTGTATCGAACGTTTCGGCTTTGAAGTCATCTTCAGCGAAATCGTAGAATATAATACATAGTTGTATTATATAAGTATAAAAAGTATAAATTACTTGCAGATTGATAGAAATGCAGTAATCAATACGCTCAACGAGAAACAAAGAAGTTCACAAATATTGAATCACAATTTTCATAAGATATAAATTAAAACAATATATTAGTTAATTGTATATGTCATGTAGGTATATAATGTGTATGATATTTGGAAAACTGCTAATAATTTTATCGCGAAAAATGTTACATCATCCGTGATTCGAAATTCGCACTCAGATCTCACTGCATAGAATCCCAGCTAAGGCAATATTTTCCTGTCATCTAATTAAATGAAATTTCTATTACCTAATCTGATTTATTTTTATGGATTTCAAATTATAATAAATAAACTGTTATTATGACATAATTGTTTACTCATTTATTAGAAAATAATATGCATTAAATATATGTAGTCTCTGTTTCAAAATTTATAATCAGAGAAAATGTATAATGCATGTAAAGAGTAAAGATTTTTAACGCTAGCAGTGAATTTTGCAACAGTTTTAATTATTTTATTAGGCGTTAACATATAATATTTTGATTGTTTCGAAACTATGCCTAAACATTATATTTAATAATTAGTAGAGAATGATATATAAACTTATTCTTGAAACGGTAACTCATGAGAAATATTATATTTTTCGCAAAATTTCAATATATATATTATGTAATTATTGTTGTATGTCAGATAAATATTTATGTTATATTATAGTTATTTAGAATAACTTGTTTAAAAATTACTGTGACAGTTTTATTGCCATTATGTGTAGAAATATTTCTGGACTAAAGTTGTTTCAAAAATGCTAATTTTACAATATTATTCTCTATTAATTATTAAATATATATATGTAGGTATTATTTCGAAATTAATATTATTTACGTGCATATTATGTGCTTAAATAGCACGTTTTGTTGACGTACACAGTGCGACAAATATGTTCCCGGATAGGGCCTGAAAATCATAATTGAAACAACAATATGCATATTTTTTGGTTTTATCAAAATATTCTCCTCTGGCTTCAATACACTTGTTACAGCGATTCAATAGTGATTCAAATGCATGTTCTAGCTCAGTTTGCAGAATTACCTCTAGTGCCTGTGTAGAAGCTGATTGGATGGTCGGAATGTCATCAAAAAAGCGTCCTTTCAATTTCAATTTCAATTTTGGGAATAATGAGAAGTCTCAGGGGGCCAAATCAGGTGAATACGGTGGATGGTTTAAGACAGAGACACGATTTCGAGCCAAACATTGACGGACAATCAATGAAGTGTGACTCGGTGCATTATCATGCAACAAAAGACCAATCTTCTGGATCACGATATTCGGGGCGAATGAATTCTGCCCATCAATCGCTTTAAAACTTCGAGATAATATGCACCAGTAATTGTTTGGCCAATTGGAACAAACTCTTTGCGGATAATACCTTTGCTATCAAAAAATGTGATGAGCATTGTCTTGATTTTTGATGGAACTTTTCATACTTTTTTTGCTTGTAGTAAATTTTTTGATTTCCATTCCGCACTTTGACGCTTAGTTTCTGAATATCATATTGAAAGCACCATGTTTCATCACCCGTAACAATTGATTTTAGGAAGTTTGGATTATTTTCTGCGGCTGCAACAATGTCTCTGGAATAATTGATTTTCGCTGATTTTTGATCGCTTCTTAATGTGTGTAGAACAAACTTCGCACAAACCTTCGTTTTATCCAAATCTTCATGTAATATGGTTCGAATCGTTTCTCTACTGATATTTAAAGCCTCCTCCATCATTTTTAGTGATGCATTGCGATCGTTTATAACAAAATCACATACTTTTTCGATCATTTCGGGTGTTCGAACCAAAATTGGCCGTCCTGATATTTTGTCATCTTCAAGGGTCTCTCTACCTTCCAAAAAACGCTTATGCCACTCAAAAACAGCTGTACGACCTAGACATTGACTGCCGTAAACTTGTTGCATCGATTGGAATGTTTCTGACTTCACTTTTACCAAGTTTTGCGTTAAATTTAATCACTGCTCTTTGTTCCATATTAAAATTTCTACCTCAACCAAAATCTTGTTTAACATGAACTGTCATATCTTCGTTATATGTCAATCAAAATGAATGAAACTTTGACAGATGATAGCAAAATGTTCAACCTTTAAAATGCATGTTTGAACGCACAGATATCGCCACTGGTTGCTGAGATGTGGTTCGTGTCCGGGAACATATTTGTCGCACTGTGTATTGCCAGCAAATACACATGTAACACTCATTATTTGGTACATGTTGCCATCATGTAATTATTGTAAACATGCTATTATTGCTGCGGATGATGTATCATGTGTTGTAAATGCTGATAATAACAAGTTGCCTTCAAGTTGATTTGTTGAGAATGCTATTATTCGCTAATGACAAATTGATAACATGAGTTGTCGTCGAGGACTTTCATCCTGACATGTTGCCATCAATGACAAGAATTCGAATTCCATTGATTTCAACGCGACACACTGCTGTCTCACCATGTCCTGAGTTTGTTGAAATTGGTTGCTGCAACGGTTTTCGGCAACATGCTAGCAAATACACTGCGTTTGGCTATCTGAGATTGTTCTGACAAAGCCATAGAAACGTTGGAATTTCCATATATAGAGACATATACGCGAGACTTGATTCTTGGAATACATGCGCATTGAAAAGGATATGTCTGATAGGAAGTCTCATATTTGTTCCAATAGAGCGGTAGAAATTTTGAAATTTCCATAGAACCATATACAAGAGATTCGATTCTTGAAATATGCGCATTGAAAACGGTACATCTGATCGGAAGTCTTATATTTGTTCCGATAGAGCGGTAGGAACTTCGGACTATTCGTCGGAATACCGCATACAATCATATACGCGAGTAGGGGTAATAGGTCGGTTCTAAGCAATGGGACTAGAGGGGAGCGCAGGTCGCGGAGGGTATTTATACGCGCGGAGGGAAGGCGCGGGGGAGAGGGCAGCGGGAAGGTCTCCGACATCACTGTTTACATAAACATAGGACCCCGGTCAATTGATTAGATAAATATGATTAGATAAATATTTCGCTATACGTTTCGTATTTTTTTCGTCACCCGCCGCCGCCGTCCACCTCAAAAATGCACCGGTAACAAAGGCTTGCATACACTTATCGCATATATTTACTATCTCTCTTCCTATTATGTTTCGTCTTCTTTCCCGCCGCGTTGTCGCTCCCGTTGTATGTTCTTCTCGCACGCAAATATATTTATTATTATCACGTTTTTTATTTAATGATTTAAATAGAGAAAACGCTTTATACGGTTATGACCGTTTGTCGCTCGTTGAGCGAGAAGATGCTAGTGCGTAATATGGATAGCGCTACAATAATAAGAAAAGAATAAATAATGTCATACCCAGATATATAATTTAAATATGCGTTTACTTTTATATATAACGTAATTTTACAATATATAGTTCTTATTATACAGTTCTTACAATATTTATAAGAAGGAACTTAATTTAATTTAATTTAATTTAATTAATTTTCAATTGAATTTTAAGCACCTGCTTCCGATTAGCAATAAAATATACATTTACTTTTCACACTGTTTACAATATTATCTATAGCATAAATTATTAACTCACACTTTATATTTGATTTTTTATTATAAATTTTGCGCAAAAAATCTACAGCACATTTATCGATGATACAATTTTTCACCTAAAGATGTTACAAAATATTTAAATTTTTCATTGATATGCGTATACTGACACAACTCAGAGTATATGTTCTCGACACAATGTTTGAGTCCGAACATGAAGAGCACGGTTGACGGCTTCATATACAGACATGTTTCGCGCAGTGTTGCCACTGTTTGACCACAATTTGATCACATTCACATCACGCATTTTGACGATTTCTATCACTAGATCTTGGCCCGATAATGATGAAAGTGCGATTGATTGATACACGAACCGCTCAATATCCATGCGTCTTTCGATGAAAGCCTGCCACATTGCACAAGGCAAGATTATGTTATTACCTTGATTGTCGCCAATTGCAATTTCCACAAAAAACACAGGTCCCAACAACGATTCCGACATCCAGATATATGTAAACTGTAGGAGTCAGTGTAAATTTTCTTCCCAATATATGAGATGTATGACGGGATTTATTACAAGAAGATGCTCTGCAGAAAAAAGTAATATATATATATAATATATATATATATATATATATATATGTATGTATATATATACATATATATATACATATATATATAATTTATATATTTATATATATATGTGTGTGTGTGTGTATGTGTGTGTGTGTATAAAATATAGGAAAAAGGAAAACAGATAAACAAATTGTAGAGAAAAGGTATAAAATAAAAATTTACTGTTTACAAAACTCTTTATCTTGAATAGGAACGTAAAATCTCATGGAATAGTACATGCTTGAAAAGCATTGCAGTAGCGATTCGTCTGAACGACTGATGCAGTAACATTGCGAGCTCTTTCTAAGTTTCGCTCCCTCCATCACATTTCTTCAGGAATGTATATGGAATTGTTATATATATATATAACTTTTTTTATGACGAAAAAAATACGAAACGCATAGCGAAATATTTATCTAATCATATTTATCTAATCAATTGATCGGGGTTCTATGTTTATAAACAGCGATAGCGCCAGAATCTTTCCGCGCCTTCCCCCCCTCCCCCTTCCGCGCCAACGAGTATCCCTCTCGCCACCTTAGAGGACCAGGATTAGAACCCGCCTAATATATCTACTTGCGATTGATTGGCACGACCGCTCAATATCCGCGTGTGTTTCGATGAAAGCCTGCCACATCGCACGAGGCAAGATTATGTTATTACAATTGGCTTAGGTGTCGCCAATTGCAATTTCCATAAAATCTTCTTCCCAATATATGAGGTGTATGACGGTATTTATTACAAGAAGATGCTCGTAAGTGCAGCCGCAATATATATATATGTATATATACATAAATTTAAGAAAAAAGAAAAAAAAAGTTAAACAAATTGTAGAGAAAAGTATAAAAAAAAATTTATAAAATAAAAACTTACTGTTTATAAAACTCCTCATTTTGAATAGGAACATAAAATCTCATGGAATCGTATATGCTTGGAAATCGTTACAATAGCGGTCCGTCTGATGCAGTAACATTGCCCGAGTCTTTCTAAGTTTCGTCCCCTCCATCACATTTTTTCAGAAATGCATATGGAATTGTTCAACCAACGAGAGATTAAAAATTCGAGCGATGTTCGACAGTTTTTTTAGTGTAATAAAAGATTTTTTTATGGACATTCGACATGTTAATACGACATATTTCGTGATGACATCATGAATGTAATTTTGATACATTGCGACGTTGCCAAATAGTATGCATAATAATATAGAATTTAAAAATCGAGATGCATTTCGACGTTGCCAATTAGTGCACATAATGATATATGTCCCATCCGTTGTAGTCCTATACTCGCCATAGTATTCGTGCTCTCTCTTCTACCCATCGTGGTCCTATACTTTTCATAGTATTCGCACTCTTTCTTCTTTTTGTTATATTCTTTCCCACGTTCTCGTTCTTCTTGCTCACAATTTTATTAAATAAATGTGTTTATTTTACGATTTTTTAATAATATGACTTAGCAATGATTCTAATTTAGCAACTAATAATATTTTTAGTAATGTAATGTAATACAAGCTGAGCGTTCCTAATTATCAAACCATTATAAATTATAATTGAGTAGCTATCGAACACTTATTGTACTACTGAACAGAATTGTACTACTGAAGCTATCATATTATTAATTAACTTTAAATAATTATAAAAAAAGAAGATTCTTTCCCTCTCGCGATAAGGAGAAACAGGAATGTGCAGATTTCAAAATTACGTACAAGCAGATGATGTCATAGAAGGGAGCGAAAACAATATTTTAGGATTGTGGAGGAAACTCAGAAAGAAATAGAGGTTAGAATTATAATTTCTTATTATTCAATTTTTATTTTAATAATTTGATTAACTTATTTGAGGAAAAATTGCACTTTCTTATCATATATATAATTCTAAACCGCTGAATAGAGAGAGAAAGGAGAAGAGAGCAGGGAGAAAGGAGACTGAAAATAATTTTAAAAAATCAGTAATATGTTTAAGTATCATATTATACATTTTTTATAAAATATTAATTTATTTCTTACTTTAAATATAACACAGTGTATACAATTTCATCTGAAGCGCACATGACTAATTCACATTCCATGATTGAAGTTTCATCATAAACTTCACGTAATCTTCTAATGTATCACATTTATTGTTAATACAATTTTGGCGTATAATAGTCATAAATTGTTGAAATATATTCTCTCGCATGGGATTTTATTAAAAATATATGGTATTTATTTTACGATTTTTATGATGCGATTTTACAATAGAATGATACGAGCACAATTTTAATAATATTTTAATGGTACATATATAAGCAGAACGTGCTTTCTTATTATCATGTAATTTATTATCACGAAAATATGAAGAAGGAATGATGAAGAGATTAGGAAAAAGATAAATTTTCAAAGAAATATGTACATTTTTTAATATTGATTTATTTATCTAATATTTAATGCAGCATGTACAATATAATTTAAACCATAAACCACTAGTTCACATTCTATAATAGAATTTTTATCATAAATTTTGTGCAAAGTGTTTGCACAAAAGCATCGCGTTTACTAGTAATACAATTTTGTCTTAAAAATGATACAAAATATTTGAATTTTTCACTAACACCGTGCGTACATTCACTTAATTTATAGTGACGCATGCTCGACATATTGTTCGAGCTCAAATAAGAAAAGTATGATTGTTGCATGTATCATACAATGACAATTTTACGTTTTTTGAATCATATACTTTAACAAGTTCTACATTCAGATCTTGAATCGGTGATAATAATGATGGGACAGTTGACTGCATTAATCGCTCAATATCTGTACGTCTCTCGATGGACGCCTTTTACATAGCATGAGGCAGAGGATTATGCGGTTGCCTAGATTGTCGCTGATCGCAATTTCTACATGAGACGTAGGTCCCACAACGATTTCGATGTCCAAAAACTTATACACTCTCAATGTCAATACATATCTCCTCATCAATATATAAAGTATGTACCGAGGTTTCGAAGATGTATGAGAAGATGCGTTATAGAAAATAGAAAACATGTAAATAAACCTTAGAAAAATAAATAACGTATAAAATGTATAATCAAAATTTTATAAAAATTGAATAAACTTTCTGTTTTTTACACGCCTCATCCTGTTGAATTGGAACGTAATAATTCATAGTGTGAGATGTTTTCGAAGGTAGTATATACTCTGATATAATAAAAGCAATCTGCTCTATGTAGTAGGAGCGGTCCACAGAGTGACTGATGTAATAAGACTTATGTATCATAAGTTTTTTTTTTAAATAGTGATCCCCACTACAAATTTTCAAAAGTTTCGCATTCCATTAAATCTTCAGCGTATGTAGTGAGCCAACTGACTAAATCAGTAATGTCGTCATAAGTCTCACTAATTAAAGTTCACCATTTCACATTTTCCAGCAACATATCCAAGTTATCATTGAAAATTATTATTTTCGCATTAAGAGTTATTTCAATTTCGCCTTTATGTGTGTGTGTATATACTTTATTTTAATATACGTATAGATCTCATAATTACATTTTATGATATTGATGTAATATATGTTTCACAACGTCTATGTGTGGATGAGCTTCGCTGTACGTTCAGTAACACCATGAGCCGTACAATAATATGTAGAAAAATTTATGTAATCATCAAACTTCGAATCACACACATTGAAATGTTCATATATCTGCTATATCTTATGCTTGGTACACCATGTGTTACTGCGAGTAAGCACGTTTCGAAATCCAAATTCTTTATCCAAATTCTTTACTGTGAAACGCATCATCAACGAGCAATATTGTTTGTTGTTAATTTCACACAGAGTAACGTAAACGTACAATTCTTGTTTAACATATAAAGTATAATATTCTCGCAAGACGTTTTTTGATTCGATGACTGCGGCGGTATCTATTCGCTGAGCGGTTGATGTATTAGAGCTCTCTTTTGTTCATGCGTTTTCTGTTCCATTATTTTTATATACGAGGGCAAGTCAATAAGTTCTTAGAAAATCTGTCAGAGGGCAGTGTCATGTCACATTACTTTTTGACAAGTAGTATCTTTCAGCTGATTACTGTCAAATTTTGAGCGGAATTCATCGCGTGATTTCATTTCTGTAGACGATTAAAGAACAACCTTTGTATTTTTAAAATGGAAAAAAACGAGTTTCGTGCAGTGATCAATCTACATATGAAAGGTTTAATGCCGAAAGAAATCAAAGCCAAGGTGGATAATGTTCATAACACATATTGATGACACAGGCATATCACACAGCACAGTGATTTCAATTATGCGAATAATTAGGTATGAAAAAGCTAGCAGCAAGATGGATGCCGCGTTTACTCACTGTGGACCATAAGCGCGACCGTGTGACGATTTCAAAACAATGTTTGGAGATGTTTTGGAGATGTTTAATCCAGATAAATTTTTGCGTCGATTCATTACTATGGACGAAACATGGATCCATTACTTCACACCAGAGACGAAGGAACAGTCAAAACAATGGACTTCACCGAGTGAATCAGAAGAAGGCAAAGACCGTGAAGTCAGCCGGAAAAGTGATGGTCACAGTTTTTTGGGATGCACGCGGTATAATTCATATCAATTACCTTGAAGCAAACGATCAATGGCGATTATTGCGCAGCCTTATTGGACTGTTTCAACAATGTTTAAAGAAAAAACGTCCCCATTTGGCGAAGAAGAAAGTGCTCTTCCATCAAGACAATGCACGGGTTCACACATGCCCGGTACCGATGGCCAAATTTAACGAATTCCGCTACGAATTGCTTCCCCATCCAATATATTTGTCAGATTTAGTCCCTTGCAACTATTTCCTGATTCCAAATGATTCCTGAAGAAATTGGAGGAAAGAGATTCAGCACCAGAGAGCAGTTTATCGCCGAAATAGAAGTTTATTTTGAAGGATTGGACAAATCATATTATTCGGACGGCTTGAAAAAATTGGAGAATCGTTGGATCAAATGTATCGAGCTGAAAGGAAACTATGTTGAGAAATAAAAATGAATCGATCAAAAAAAAAGTGTTTTATTATGATTTTCTAAAAACTTATTAACTTGCTCTGGTATCATTTATTTTTTACTTTTTTATATTTTTATTCATTTATTTTTTCTTTCGGTGTATTCAATGTAGAATTTTACATATCTTTATAAATATAGTGTTAGTTTTTCAGAGTAATTATATTGAATAATATGTTTGCATACAGACGTATACCACCGGTATCTAAGTTATCCTAATTGCAAAAAATTTGTTACTTGTATATCTTTAATGTTAAAAACGTTTTGATATTTTTTTAAAGGTATAAAAGATCAACATTGTTGGTCAACTGATCCCTTAGATAAAAAATAAATACTTTATTTCTTTGAACGTTTGCACGGTCTATGTTCACTGCTACAATATCAAATTATTGCTTATAATGACAATCATTTATTGTTATAATAGGATTAATTAAATTGTTGCAATATGATTCTGCCTCATTATTGTGATCAATCATAAACTTTCTATACTGATACAACGATAAATTCGTGACATTAGCTATATCATTTATTCTTTTTATTTTTTGTTTTATATGTATCTTAAAATTTTATTATAAATTGTATAAAAAGATTTTTATAATCAAGATAAATAAATTTTAATTCCATCAATTAGGTAAATGAAATCCTACAATCGACCAAAGTTGATCTTATTATCTAAATATTTCAGTATGAATTTATACAAGTACATTAGACAATTCTATAAACTGTGCAATAAAATCCTCTCCAATCTTGAAACGCAATCATCGCTAGAACTATAATAGTATTAATAATATTATAAAATGTTATATTATATAATATTATATAATTGTGTGTTATCTTGAAAAATAATGTTCACTCACCAGTTGTTGGTTTTCAATATTATTTAAAGCGCGAACTATTCACATTCTATAATAGAAGCCTTATAAATTTTATGAAAAGTACTTACAACATTGAATTTACTTAAAATACAACTTTTGGCGTAAGAAATTATATAATTCGTTCACTTATACCATTTACATATTGATATTCGTACAGTTCAAAGTACACGTGTTCCATGCAATGTTTCAATTCGAATATATAAAACACAATTGACGGCTTCATGTACATACAGACATGTATCATAACAATTTTACATTATATGCACCGCGTATTATAACAATTTCTCCAATTAGAAAGATTTCGAAGATCTACATGAAAAAAGCAATTGCAATAGCCAAATAAATAAAATGATACACAATCATTGTCGGATTCATATCTTATAGTATGTAACATCATAATTTGTCTGTATTTGTAAATGATCCGATTAAGGTCCAAATGTTTGTAATGGATTGCTCAATTATAAAGATTATGCATTTCGCGGGTTTTCTCCGTATTCAGATCCATTCTTGATATGCCAATGTTTCATGAACCTTGTAATCCACTTCATCAAGGCGAGGAACAGCCTGATACTGAGCTGTTCCTCCGGGCTGTTTCTTTTATATTACGTTTGTTGGAGTGATGGGAGAAAGAATTGTGGATGGAGAAAGGAGAGGTGGGGGAAATGAATCGATCTTCATTAACTGGGAGAATGATTTTCCACATTTTATTCATGTTGTAGTCATTATCTCTATTAGATTGTTAAGATGTTTTTGGATTCTCTATGGCTTCTCGATACTTTCTTGGAAAGTATGATGTAATGTTGGTTATTTTGTCGTGGTCGTTTTGTCAAAACAACCGTATTTGATGTCCTGTTTCGATGTTGTGTTCTGATAATACTGACTGTGTGGAGTGTTTTAGCTATCACGTTGGTGTTCTTTTATTTGTAGGTTGATCATTCTCCCATGTATACTTGTTCGCAGGAAGGTATTTTGTATACTTCTGCGGAGTTGAGTGGAGGTCTTTGTTCTTTAGGATTTCTTAAGATTTGTTCTATTTTTTGATTTGAAGATAGTTTGAAGATAGTTCGTATATTGTGTTTGTTTAATATCCTGCCAATCTGATCTGTTGTTTCTTTGACATATGGGAAAATGGATAGGATCTTTTCGTCTGATTGTGTGTCAGAGATCGTTGTCTTGTTTGCATGTTTATTGATTATTTTTGTTATGTCTTTTTTGTCGTGTCCGTTTTTCTGTAAGTTAGTTTTGAGGTGGTTGAGTTCTGTCTGTAGATGTTCTTATCAGCGATAGTGAAAACTCTACAAGTGAGTTGATTGCAGACTGTTTTTGTGCTGGGTGCAACTCGGGATGTGGGATATCTATCTATGTTTGTTGGTTTTCTACACTTAATGGCCTAAGATACTGTCAACTTTTTTAGAGAGAAGAACATCTAGGACTTTTCTGTTTTCCTCTATGTCTACAGTAAAGTGGGTATTTGGATGTTGATTGTTGAGGAAAATAAGGAATTTACGGAGTTCGGCTCTGATCGTGTCTCCATATCATGAATGTGTCGTCTATATAATGGAACCAAACTTTTGGTTTTTTGAATGTTTTTCTGAGAGCCTCTTTCTCAAAATGCTCCATGAAGATGTTGGCGATTACAACAGAAATAGGAGAGCCCGTTCTTGTCGCTCTTGAAATTTGTTTATAAAATTGATTGTTATAGAAGAAGTAAGTGGTTGTTAAACAGTACTCTATTAGCGGTCGGAGGGAACTTTATGTGAGGCTTTTAGTATGTTTAATGTGTCTTTAGTAGAATAATAAGGGGAATTCTCGATTTAACTCGGGTACTCTGAGGAAGGGGGAGGTGAGGGCACGGGGAGTCCGCGAGGAGGGGAGGGAGTGACGTCACTAGGCGAGGAGGTGACGTCACAGGGAGAAGGGGAGATGGATGACGTCACAAGAGATGATATCACTAGGCGAGGGGATGACGTCACAGGGGTAGAAGAGTGTGAGTATTTAACGTGCGATACCTGCATTTGAGTTTAACTCACACGGCCTTCATGGACGCGGGATTTGGAATACGTCCGATCGACTATGCCGAGAGTCGCGTTTGCGGGATGTAGGTCCCAACAAGCAACTTACTGGTTGGAGCGACTATCCACGCTCTAGCAGCTAAACAGGCACATTCCCGAGCATGATACGCAGCTCATCCATCGGGGCCAGAGACCCCTAGCCAGCATATAGCTATAAACCACTACCACCGCGAATCTTATCCATGACTGGACATGGGCAATTGCGACAGTCTCCGCGATACCAATCTAAATCATCGGTCGGATCGTCGTAGCCTAGGCGACTCCCAGTTTGCGTCGCCTACTCGCGCGACACTGGTCAGCCAGCGCTTTGAGTGCCGCCGGGACGTTACTTTCCGGGGACGCTCTACAGGAATCGCTCAACAATTCGACCCCGGGTCTAGCCCCGAGGTAGGGCGCCGAGCTTTCAATCTGATCACCATTCTCCCTGCGTAAGCTAAAAAACTTACTCTCCAAAAGTACACACTTTCAAGGAAAGTTGCAATAAAAGTTGCAAAGATCAAAAAGATTTATTTACTGATATTATCAGTTTGACCTTCATGAAGGTTAGATCAAAGTTATATCGATTTTTTAAATACCTCGTTTTTCATTTCATATTCTAATAGCACACCTAAACAGCTTTTCAAAACATTATAATAAAATATTTTTTCATGAAGCCTTTTTGAGTTATAATGCTTGAAAGTTACAGTATCGTCGGTATTAGCATTGCCCAAAGTACTCAAACGATGACTAAAACCTTTTGAATATTGTTTAGAATTATGACTTGGATAATATATTTGTCAAAATCAAGGAGTTGTTTCACTTATTTTCATTTCTACATAAAAATTGTTCATAAAACGTTGACATTCTAAGAATGGATTTGGACACGGAGACAATCCACGAAACCCATAGAGTTTTGATATCTTATTTTATTATTCAATAAATAACAAAGAAAAATGACGCATCATGCGTAACATGGAACACACCCTATATTGTAACGAAAAGTTGATTATTTTGACGACACATGTATACATTGACGATGATTACACGGTAATTTGATTATTTTGACGATAATGAGAAAATAATTCACATGAAATGGATATTAGTGTACAATAAAAATCACAGAAAAGGGAATATAAGCAGGATATAGTTAAATTTTTTATCTATTTACTTTACAGAAGCTTTCATATATTTACATCTTTATATATTTACTAATTTGACGATAGTCGTCAAAGGTTCTACTTAACATTTAGGAGCATCAGTTTATTCTTGTTGTCAACAAACAAAAAATTGTTAAGCAAAAAATGGAATGATGCACGCGAGAATTGCGAACGTTACGTAAAATACATCTAAAATATGCATGCGTTGTTATATGTATACATGTCGTCAAAGTAGTCTTTGTTCGTGTAGTACAATTTGACGACAGTCTTCAAGATATACATGTGTCATCAAAGTTGTCACTTATTCAGTTTGACAACGGTCGTCAAAGTATAGTCGTAGAAATAGTCATATCACCATTGTAGTATAATTTGACGATAGTCGTCAAAATCTACAGGTATCATCAAAATAATCGTTAAAGTAATTATTTCATCATTCGTTGTAATATAGTTTGATGACGGTCGTTGAAATATATGTCATCAAAGTCAATTCTTTGTTTGACGACAGTCATCAAAAAGTATACGATTGACCATTAAAAATTTCACGACAGTCGTTAAAATAGTCAAAAGTCGTCAAAATAGTCGATGTTTGCCTAAAATCGTCGTCAAAGTAGTCAATACACAAAGATATATAATATATATACAAGGTGCGTCCCAAAATTTTCCCAACTTTTTCAATAGGGATAGGTCGGGTGGCGCCATCCGTGTGTTCGATTGCGCGTTTGAAAGGTACATCCCTAGCTGACTTCCAGTAAAAATTTCATGACATTTGGTTCAGTGGAAACGAAGTTATGGCGTCTCAAGTGTCAGTATGTTGTATACATCGGTACGAGAATGAACGTTTTTATGATTCCAAGGGTATTGTGCACAAAGAATTCGTTCCAGCAGGCCAAACAGTTAATGCTGTATTCTATGTAAGCGTTTTGAAGCGTTTGGTGCACCGCATTCGTCGTATTCGGCCAGAATATCGCGAAGGAGGAAGTTGGCGCTTGTTACACGATAATGCGCCATCTCACCGTTCGACACTTGTCACTGATTTTTTGACTAAAAATCACATTTTAACAATCAACCATTCCCCGTATTCGCCTGATATGGCACCTTGTGACTTCTACCTATTCGGCAAAATGCATTTGTCCATGAAAGGAAAGCGGTATGTGGACGTAGAAGACATCCAAAGGGCTTGTACCACTATTCTGAAGGACGTGCCTTTGAACGACATAAAACACTCATTTGAAATGCTTTTAGATCGTGCCAAACGTTGTATTGAGTCCGACGGGGACTACTTTGAATAAACAATTTGAATTTGAAAAAAAAAGTAAACCGTTGTTGTTTTATTTCAAAAGTTGGGAAAATTTTGGGACGCACCTTGTATGTGTGTGTGTGTGTGTGTGTGTGTGTGTAAAACTACTATGCTAAAAATAAAAAAATCTTAGCATTATCTGTAGCTGCCATACAATATAATTTCATATTTCATTTTATATAATAATTAAAAATATTATGTTGTAACTGTGCTCGCGAGCGATACAACTTCGTCGCGTGCTCTGTGACTTTCCGGTACTTAGAAAGACTCTATGCAAGATAAATGTAGGATCTTGATAGCTCAATAGATTTTACAGTTATTAAAGCTTTTTACTAAACAGGTTGGGCAGCTAGGCACGAGAGAGCATGTCTCTCTTTCGATAGTTTTTTGTCTACTCTAAATTAATAGCTCGCAATTAATTCGCGAGGCAATAAGGGTTCAGAAAGGGGGAAGTTCTGAAAGAGCGTGAGAAATAGGCTATAAGAATCACACACAAATTAATAATGAGAAAAATAATAAGTGTATTTATTAAATCGTTTTACAATCAATCTCTAGAACTTTGCTCTGTGAGCCGGATTTAACAAGATCTATAATAATTCTACAGATTCAGACGATAATTTATTTCTAAAATCTGATCGACAATCGTATTTCATACAATTAGAATCTCACTTCTCTAAGCAATTATCTTAAGAGGACTAATATACGACAATCGAATGTTCATAAAACACGTCGATAGCATATAAGAGCGCGTATCTTGAGCAAAATCCGTTATCCGCGAGGGCAATTTCGAATCCGCACGATATCCGCGCACCCGATGCAAGTTACTGTAATCGATTCGACACAACACAAAGAAAAATGCGAGACCAAACGAAGAACATGCAGTGATTCGATCGTGGCAAAAGAAGTGAGCGCGAACAGACAGCAAATATTTCTTTTAACAAAAGGCGCGGGGATGATACATAATTCTACGGATGGCGGCCGTTAAGACAGTCACTTGCAGCCACGCGAGTTTTCACTCGCGATTTGCACGCTACGAACCTTACGATCGGCGGCCTTACAGCGGCGATACTCGTCTCATCTACGGTCCGGAGATCCTCGGCTAACATCTTCACGACAGCTCTAAATATTGGTCTGGAATATGTTATCGTCGTTAGCGGAGAAAGCACACGCATGGTGGAAGGGATAACATGGTGATTAGTTTGCAAGCATCTTTTTCTGAACCTCCGCCGTCTCTGTCTATGAATATCGATAAGAGACTAAGGCTAGCAACTGTAAAACGCTAAACATGAGGTAATATTAGTAATAAAGATAGGCTGGTTCTAATCCAGGAGCTCCGAGAAGAGGTGAGGGGCAGGGGAGTACCCGTGGCGTGGGGGAATCCGCGGAAAGGGGAGGGAGATGACGTAAAAGAAGGTGACATCATTAGACAAGGGGTGAGGGGGAGGCCAATGACGTCACAGGAGGTGATGTCACTAGGCGAGGGGGAGACGTTACGGGAGTGGGCGAAGAAATTACATTGTGGGAAATTACATAGCGTAGGGTATATGGAAAATTATGTCCGCGGTATTGACGTCACGCGGGGTCAGTGGCTGCCGGTCCGTCTCTGGACGCGATCCGCGCCCAGATTTCCACCATCACCGCCATCAGGCATGGTCCCCACCGCATGCTATATTTACTATGTATACTTACCTTAATACTTTTTCTTCTTATGCGTCGTCATCTTATTCTTCTAGCACGCGCAATATTTTATTTATTTATTTATTATGTTATATTATATTATACTTTATTTTATTTTATTTTAACAATTTGAAGAGTGCGAACGCATTATGCAATAAATGCGATTTGTCGCGCGCGATGTCGTGCGTAATGCGAGATAAGATATCGCGGAGATAAGATGGAAAAAAAGATGGAAAGAAGGAAGGAATAATTGCGAACACTGAGATATTTTTATTTAGTTTTTATTTATTTTTATTTAGTTTTCATGTAATGCATTATATACAATGTTATCTCTACAGCGTATACTGTCAATTCGCATTTAATATATAAATTCTTATCATAAATCTTACGCAAAATATTTATAGCATCATATTTGTTATTTATACAGTTTTGACGTAAATAAGTCATGAAATATTTAAATTTTTCACTCATACATTTATGTATTGGCAGTTCATAATATATGTGTTCTACATATTATTCAAGTTCGAGCATGAAGAGCATGCGATGGTTTCATTATATATAAACACTTATCATATAATGATAATTTCACATTATCCACATCGCGTAATTTCACAAGTTCAATTTGAAACTTCTGAAGCATTAACAATGATGGAGTAGTCGACTGCACGAATCGCTCGATCTGTCCGTTTTTTTAGCGTCAGAATAACGTCCACATAACATGAGGCAGGACAATGCGGTTGCCTCGGGTGTCGCCAATGGCCATTTCTAAATAGGATAATATCTCGTTAATTATTGCGAGCATTACAAAATGGTAAAGGACTTTTCTACTCAGTTTAGTACATTCTACCTGCTCGGGACGAGTGGGGCCGTATATTCATGCCACCCTGTATATGATACAAATGCGACATTGACAAATAATATATAATGTGATACAATTGAAATGCGAAATAGTACAATTGAGTTGCCAAATAGTAGGGGAGACCGGGATTAGTTGAATATAGGGGTAAGTAGAATAATCGAGACTACATTAAAAACAAAACACAAAGATATGCGTAAACATGTCTGAGCACGCAGTAGCGACTGCCGCTGTTTGCTGTAACATCTTGCTGCGAACACATCTATGATAGAAGTTATGCCAATTTAAAAAAATCATACACCTAAGTAAATATTTTTATTCTTAAAGTTTTTTACTATCTTATATGATTGTCTAAGATATTTGATTTCTATTTAGTGTAGTTCTTATTTAATAAAGACAGATTTTTTTGTTTATGTGTCTCCGTTATTGTATTGTATATTGTTAATGTTTTTAAAAAATGAACGGATGGGGATAATAGACTAATCACAGCATGGAACTGTATGACTCATTTAGTGACGACTCTTATAATATTTACTCAAAATTTTATTCCTTTAAAGAGATTTTCCTCAATGGTAAATAAGTTTAGTTCCCTCATGTCCAATCTCGAAAAGTAGACTTATTCGATGTGTTTTTGTACGAAATGAACAAATTTTGCAAAAAGAAGTATTTGCTCTGCGAAGCAAATATTTGTGTTTAAAATATATTTTTATAAAAGTTTTATTAATATGTAGCCAAAAATGTAGATTAAAATATAATCTTTATTTTAATAATCTTAGTCGAATTATCTCAGTTCTAGGGTTAGTTGAATCAGATGGAATGCATTAGAAAAATGCATTTTTTTTTCATATTAGTTGTCAATTTCCCCTTATTATTAAAATATTATTAGGTAGTCAAATATGTATGTAATAACTGGTGTAGGATTCATTTTTTTGATAAGTTTCTTAATTTTGCCTGTAAAAATTCGAAACTGAAAAATGAATCTATTAGCCCCGGTCTCTCTACAAGTACAGAGTGCGTCAACAAAATCCGGACAAATTTTAATTTAAAATTAAAGTCCGTTATATTGTGCCTTCGCCAAAGATTGTTGTTGGCGTCTGAGAAAGCCTGATGCTTCTAGTAAAGTCATATTCTCCAAATGACCGCGATGTTGAAACCAAGTGCGGAGCATAATCGAAGAGCCGCGATCATCGAAGACTTTTGCGCTAGGCGCTCAGGAACGAATTACTGAAAATAATTCGGTTCTTTGGATACCCGAGATCAACCGTTTATGACCGTTTACGTTGTGGCAAAATATATGGCTTAGTCTAACAAAGGTTCCAGTATGCCAGCGAGAAAGAATCATTCGAAAGAACGCACCGCGAGGACTCTCCCAGTCGTTGGAAAGGCTCAAGCGCTGATTTCGAATGATCCAGGGCAATCGTTGCGAAAATTAGCATCGATTGTTGATGTAAGTGAGCCAACAATGCGTCGAACCGAAGAGGACCTTCGATACAAATCGTACACATTAAAGATACGATAGATGCTCTCTGAGGCTGCCAGGACAAACTGAGAGTTTCATCTTCCTTTAATGACTCGTTGTCTTCATTAGAGATTGCTCGTGCTTTCAGGGCAGAAATTCGTGCCTTTTCTGGCAGAAATTCGCCCTCGTCTCCACTTATAATCAAATTTATGAAAATAGCAAGACGCAATAAGCTAATCGCCAAGGCTCGTCAAAGGAGTGGATTGAATGCATCTGATATCTGCGGCTCCTGGTTAACCGATAGGATTTCTATTTGCGAGCGGGCTACAGCGTCTGAGCTGGTGCACTTTTACTGAGGCTCGTCGACTGGCGGCGGCACATGGTGTTGGGCGTGTTTGGATACATAGGGGGATGACGTATTTTCGCATCAAAGATAATACGCCCTCGTATTGTTACGTTTTCCCGAATTCTCTTCTCTCCATCCTCAAGTCCGTTTTACTCCCGTTCGCTCCTTCTCCCCTGTCTTCGCCGCTTGCATTCGGAAGTGTCTCTGCGTGACTCTCTGCAGATCCGTCTCAATTTTCAGGTTCAGGGACGGATATCTTTCTCAATGGCAGACTGCGTTTTGCACATTAGGTCGTTCGTTCCGCATGTCGCGTTGGTCGGAGATGTTATCACCTTCCACCGTTTAGATGTTCTGGTCATCGGGGAGACTTGGTTGCGGAATTCGATCGATTCTGGATCCGTCGACATTGATAACTACGTGCTCGTTGGCTCGGACAAATGGGTCGCTGTGGAGGCGGTGTCGCGCTATTTATCGATGAGTCTCTCCAATTCTTCCTAGCTTGAGCATCCCGTCAGTGGGTATTCTCACTGACATTTTTGCTGTATCTCTCCATCTTACTCGCGGTCGGATGGCGGTCATCTGCGCATATCGCCTTCCTGGTGCACCATTTTCTGATTTGCATTTTATAAAATCATGCCTATTCTGTGCGGCATGTATAACCGACGCGATTCTGTGCTTCGGCGATTTCAATGTCGATATGTTCGTCGACAAATTGATTATAACGTCAAACTGTTACTCGATATCGCGTCGCTATTTTCTCTTAGGCAAATGATTGATGCTTCAATTCACTTAACATGTAATTCGGTAACCACCTTGGATCTTATTTTTATCTCGTCGAGCATCAATGTAGTTGAGTGCGAAATCAGTGTGAGTGACCATCCACGCGACGTTGGCTATTCCGTGACCACATCGTCTTAGTCGTGTGTCTTTCTCGCATAACATTCATGCAATCAGACTGAGGACATCGAGTATGAGCTGGGATTGATAGACTGGTCTCCTTTATATGCGGCATCGCATGTTGATGAGATGGTCTCTCACTTTACTGCCTCTCTTATTGAAATTTTTGACCGACTCGCCCCGATTATTTGTAGGCGTGTTTCTCATCCTCTTACGCCGTGGCTGAATGGTGCAATTCGACGGCTCATTGAGCTGAAGAAATGTGTCCTTCTTTGGTACAGGCGATCTCAGCCTCCTGCGGACTGGTAGCGCTACAAGAGTTAGCGGAATGACGTAAATATTGCTGTTCATCGTAAGAAAAAGTCCTTCTTCTCTACCTGCCTTATAACTGATTCCTTACTCCAATTCTGGAGAAATCTCGGTGCATAATTCTCTTCTACTTCTATGCCTCTGCACTTTAGAAATCTTTCCCTTCTGAATAATCATTTTCTTGATACTCTACCTTCTTCGTTTTATTCCTCTAACTCTTTTACTCACTTTATTTCCTTCTCTCCTCACGTTTCCTCGACCTTCAACTTTGATCCAGTGATCTCTAGAATATTTTTAAGCGCATTTTCCTGACTTTCTCTGGATCTCTCCAGTCGCTTCTATTGTGCCTTCCTCTCTTGATCCCCTTCTCTATATGTTAAATTTCTCCTTTTCTCACAGTATCTTTCCCTCCTCCTGGGAACATTCAATTGTTTTTCCCATTCTTAAAACTAATAATCTCTCTTCTCCTTCGTCTTTTTGCCCTATCTCGCCCTTTCCTCTCAAAGCTGTTTGAGTGTATCTGCTTCTTACAACTTAATGCTTTTATCTCAAATTTTAATATCCTTCCTTCCTGTCAATTTGATTTTCGTCTTTCGATCTCACAGCACGATGACGGAATTGCTTCACATCTCTGACGTCATGCTTCGTAATTTCGATAATTGTCGCCTTACTTCCCTCGTTGTGCTAGACTTCACAAAGGCTTTCGATAACGTCAATCATGATCTACTTTTTAGTCAAACTCAAGTTATGTGATTTTTTTCATCCTGCTCTTTCTGCTCATTTCTTACAAACTGCACACAACAAGTCCTCACATATAATCTTTTTCCTCTTTTCTCCTCTACTCGTACCGTTCTCTTTGGTGTTCCCCAGGATTCCATTCTTGGACTCTTATTCTTTAATATTTTTGTCTCTGATTTGTCTAATGTTTCTCTGTCTTCCTAGCTCTTCATGTATGCAGATGACGTAATTCTTCTCAAATCCTTTCATTCATTTGATGCAACCTGTTCTACTTTGAATACAGACTTAAAATCAATCGCCTAATGGTCCACTAATAATGCCCTGCATCTTTCTAAATTATCCATACTGATTGTCGGTTCCTCAACATTGTTATCCCGTATTCAGTCCTTTGATATTTCTCTTAATTCTATTTCAATTTCTTGTTCCTCTTCTATTAAGATTCTTGGTGTACATGTTGACTCTTCATGGTCATTCGAGTCACACGTGGCCGTCAAGTGTCGGGCTGCTTATACTCGTTTACGTTTTCTTTATCCTCTTCGCCACATCCTTTTCTGCTCTCAAAAACTCCTTACTTCTCAATTACTTGTTATTTCTCTATTTGATTACGCTGATGTCATCTACGTTCTGTCTTTTAACCAACATCTGCTAAATCGTATATAGCATATTCAAAATTCTTGTCTCCTATTGTGTCCGTAAATACGACCATATATCTCCGTATTACCAGAGGTCTGGCTGGTTTAAGATTTGGCAACGTTTTATTCTCCACCTGTGCTGTCTTGTATTTTCTCTCCTTCACTCCAATACTCTTCTATATCTGCGATTTTCTTTCAATTGAACTCTGAACATCATTCTTCTTTTAACCTTCTCGTCACCAAGATTATTTATCCTTCCCCATATATCAGTCCACTAAGTTCTATGCCGCTTTCTCTTGACCTCTGCCAAATATTTTAATTCCCTTCCTAATTCCATAAAAATCATTCTCTCTCTGTTCTCCTTTTGTTCCGCTGTGCGTTTCATCGCGTTACAGTATTTAAACGAGATTGATGTAAATAATGCGTTTGCGGGTGTATGCGCGTGTGTGTATGTGTGTGTTTATGATTTCAGCTATTGATTTACCTTTTATTGCATTGTTGTTTTATTCTGGTTTGTTACTGATAGGCTTTGTAACAGAAATTTTGTTAAACGCCTAATCATTTGCAAGCTACTATTGTCTATTGTATTTATGTTTATATTAACTATAGTCTATTGTATCATACTTTATATCTATTACTCTGTTAACATATAGTTTTTTTCATATAACTTTGCAATAAACTAAATTAAATTAAATTAAATTAAATTAAATTTTAGATATTTAATCATACATCACTCCGGTAAGAACATGCAACATGTGGACACATTAAATTGATGTCCTTTACTTACTAATAATAAAGGAGTGTAACAATAGTTTTCTGGCAAGACTTCGTCGAAATCAGGAAGACGAAGAATTATTGAGAAACAGATCGAAAAGAATCGAGGAGACGACTTCGCGATGCAAAACGGACTAGTATAAGGAAAACGATGGCGATACTTTTATAGTCATACTAAAACTAATGCAGACAGCACTGATTCATCAGGTTCACAAACGTGGTCATTTTGGAAATATCAAGACAGAGCAACTCCTGAAGGCTGATTACTGGTTCAAGAACATTCGAAAGTAATCTAAAATTGTCTTGAATGTATCATGACTACGAAGAAAGTAGGCAGGCAGGAAGGACTGCTTCACCCAATTGGTAAGGAGGCATCGTTAGACTTACCACATGGATCACCTGGATCCGATGCCATCAACGCAGAAGAGATACCAATATATATTTGCGATCGTAGATACCTTCACAAAATTCGTGTGGCTCTATCCGACAAGGAGGATTAATTTTGGATCATCTGATGAAACAATCAGTCATTTTTGGGAACTCCAAATGGATTATCTCTGATCAGTGATCAGTATTTCACATTCAAGTTTCAAATCATATTATGAGGACGAAGGCATTGAGCATAGTTTAATTGTCGCCGATGTACCAAGAGGCAACGGCCAAATAGAACGCATAAACTCCACGTTGATTCCATTGCTGACCAAATTATTGATGTCACAGCCAACTCAGTGGCATAAATACATTATTCGAGCGCAACAATACTTAAATCATGTGCCGAGTCGAAGCACAGGAATGATTCCTTTCAGTCTTCTGTTTGGAGTTCAGATGAGATTTAAAGAAGATCCGCAAATAAAAAAGTCTTGGATGCAGAGAGTGCTACTAATTTTCAAGAGAAACGCGAGCATATGAGAGAAGAAGCACGTGAAGCAATATCCAAAATCCAAACTAAAAATAAACGAAACTACAATAGGAAACGAAAGAAGCCGAATAGCTATCAAGAGGGCAATCTAGTTGTCATTTAGCGAACGCAAGGAGGACCAGATCTCAAGCTCTGTACGAAGTATTTAGGGCCTTACAAAGTCAAGCGCGTCTTGCGCAACGATCGTGGAAAAAGTAGGCAAAGGAGAAAATCCACGTAGAACATCGTCGGCTGCTGACCATTTGAAACCATGGACAAATTATTTGGACGATCTGCCAGACGAGGAAGACGACATCTGAGGGCAGCCAAGTATAGGATAAGTTGAAATAAAGAAGAGAATGTATTTTTGTTCATTTACTTTTGTGAAATTTAGACTTATTTTTCGTGTAGTATCACTCAAACGCGATTAGGCATAGGGAAATCACAATGCGTGTGCGAAATGATATTTGGAAATGCTCGGGCAGGTTCGAAGTCCGATGAAGAGCGGAGAGGAAGAAACGCGCGGCAGTCGAGAATGAGCGTGTCATTGCCGCGTGTACGAAATTTTTGTAACTAACCTAACAATTAATTTTTACTGTGTAATAAACGCCTCTCTCTATTCTCAACACTACGTCTCGTGTAATCAAACCCCTAGACGAACCATTATTCTACAGTAAATATATATCGTTTTAATTTTTATTTATTCTTATTTTACTTAATTTTGCATTTTGAACATATGACTAAGATTCTTTTTTCTTTTTTCTTTCCATTATATTTTATTTATATACACATCACTAATTTTATTCTGTTCTTTATAAATCTAATTTTATTGTTTGACTTGTTTTTATAATGTTATCTGTTAATTATAAACAGTTAAACTATAAGGAGAGAGAGAAAGAGAGAGAGAGAAAGAGAGAGAGAGGGGGGGGGAGGGAGAGGGAGGGAGAGAGAGGGGAGGGATGGAGGGAGAGGGGGAGGAGGGGGAGAGAGAGAGAAAGATTCTTGGATGTATCTTCTGAAATGCGAGTGCATGGCATTACAAATAGTATCTATTATTTTCTTTGTAATATTACATTATAACACCGATACGATATGAGTTGCCACTGAATCACAGTTATATACTGGAATTACCATAACTTCTCTATCTTCATTTGCGTTTCTAAATTAATTTCGTACATAGTTTAATTTTTATGTTAACAACATTGAAGATGATCTCATGGTAAGTCGAAACGTTTGTCTTTGTTATATTTTGCTATTAAGTTTTGTTATCAATTCTTCTACTTTTGTTTTATTATTTTTATCTTGAATATTGTGATATATATTATATTAGCTCGTAACTTTTTTTTATATGTATTGAATTTTAATCATTTGTAGTTTTCTTATATTTTTAATTTTATTGTTTTTATATTTTACATGAAATAAAAGGTTACTCACTTCCCATACTTGTCGCTATGGTAACAAAATCACTACAGTGATCGAATGTAATTAGTCTTGGTCTAATATAACTATCAATTACTATTATGTAATTAGTCTTGAAACAACAATAAACTATAATAACTATAATAACAGACCTTGTTTTTAACAACTTATAATGTATATCATCAGTAAATTGAACAATACACATTGATTTTTAAAACAAAGATAACTAACTCATTGATCAGAGGTGAAAATCTTGTCCATAGTAAAATGTAGTCAGAAGATACGGTACTGTCTCGCACTAACAAAGATCACGCGTAACGATAGATCAGCGCGAGATCAGTCGTATATCTTCATGTAAATCGGAGATTTTCCAGATCGCGATTATGGGATTTCAATAAGGACTGAACCGATCAAGTTATAAGTACGTTCAATCGACAGCTTCTATCCGAAATATATAGTGAGTCTTTATTTTTTTTTTGCGTGTCCTACGATTGGAGATATCATGATGCAAAGTTTTGATGCGTGTGACTTTCGCGATTTTGATTTAAGAAAGATTGTGATTCCGATATTTTTTTGCTCAAGGAGCGCTAGCGATACGTAATCAGTAGAGATTATCCTATAATCAGAGTTTGGCGAATGTGGACCAAAAATGGCGAATAGAAAAAGATAACAGATACTGCTTTCTCTTATGAATGCATGCGCAAAAAGTGTTAAAATACGTGACGACAAGAATAACTAATCGAGTTGTTCAATTGATCGAATAGTGCAATTGTAATTTGTTAATTTTCTCTTTGTTTGAAATTTTGGAGCGATTTCTAATCTCTTTCACACAGGTTTTATTTATCTGCTTGCAGCTATCTATCTTTTTTTTTCTACGCACTCGTTTTCCATATACGAAGCTATAATCATATCCGAAGTGGATCAAAGTGAAGAATCAATTAGGAGTTGTGCCCGTTTTCGCCAAACTCTGATTATAAGATCTCTAGTGATCAGCGCTACGATCAGTGTCTCGATCAATTCTAAACAACAGAAGGTAAAGTCGGTCTAATAGCATAATATTCGATTTATTGACTCGACCTGACTCCGAGTCAATGATCTGTTCCGTTTAACTGCGAAAGAAAAGCTAAATTGCTAGTAAATCAAATACGCTATAAGTGTCTTGCAGTGTAATAATTTTGCAGGGTAATAATAAATAAATAGGTAATTGTTGAGCAGTGTAATAATCTCGGTAATAATAAATAAATAGGTAATTGTTGAGTTTAGCCTCCTCATCTTTGATGTTGGTAAAATTAGACTCATTCGACGTGTTTTTGCATGAAATGAACGAATCTGACAAAAAAAGTGTCGTTCTGCTTCATGGATTGAGATATTAATTATTAAAGTTGATGACTATTTAGGTTAGAAACACAAATAAGAAAATAATTCAAGGCCATACGTCAAACGTAAGTTATTTTTGAAGCGAGAATACATATTTAATACCATTGTTATAATTTAATTATAACAAAATTCAAAGTACGTTTCGACTATAGATTTAAGTCATCTTCAGCGTAAAATAATAACAAATGTATAATATTGCATAACGCAAACATCGTCGCAATTTTTTGATAGTATGCCGCATATAACCCCTTCGACATGAGAACACGAGCAGTTGTCCAACGCAATTGCATAACTGAATGAAAATAACATTCTAGCTCACTTCTACAGACAAGTCACAACCAACCTTATACAATACCATATAAGTACAGTTACTTTGAATTAAGACTCCTTTGAGATAAATCGATCAATGAATTAATGCCTTTGTAAGCACTGGATCTCGGTGTGAAGTATTTGGTTTATTTAATCTCTCATACAAATTTCAAACGTTTCGATCCTAGTTCGGATCCTTTTCAATGTCAGAAATTTACATTTGTGAAATCATTGTGTTTCCTGATACAATGAATTTAGTCAAAAGTAATGAGAATGACAAAACAGTTATATTCTCATTTCTTCTAACAATACACCTCATCTAACAACTCCTCAAACCAAGAGTGCAAAATTTGTCATGAAAAGTAGAAATTTTTTGAATAAAATAAAATAATATGAGCGAACATGTCGAATTGACGTTACGACGTTACGACATTACGATGTTATATCGATAGCATAGAGGAGCGTGAGATCATGTGAGGCTAGAATAAGTATTTTTTGTTTCAATTACATAGATTCTCTACTTCGAAACACATTCTCTGTTTCAAGAACATAATTAATGTATTAAATCAATTATTTTTTTATATAATTTTTGTTTTTACAGCAGAGAATTTGTTTTGGTTATGTATTTGTTTGTTTTAAAAGCAAATTTTCTATTATACTATAACAACAAAAATTATATAAAAAATAATTTGTTTTTATAAAAAGACGTCGCGAATCCAACATATATTGTCTGCTAAACTTTAAACTATTTTTCTCTGCTAACATTTTCATACGTTTGCATACTTCTAAAAGTATATATTTTTTCTTTTTACTTAAATCATATAAAATTAATTAGTTCAAATATGAGATAATGAAGAAGTAATTTCCTTATACTTGTATATTATACACGATGAGAATATGTTAAGATTTGGATAAATATTACATCAGTAATCGAGCAATTGTTGAGTAATGGGATTGCTATGAATTTATTAATGGCAATTACATCGTGTTATTAAATGTATAATATAAGTTATGTTAGATTGATATATAATTTAATACATCAACTGAATACAAGATTGCTAATTACAGTCAAAGTTAAATGTTTAGAGTAATACATCAGTATATATTTTAAATACAATTATCTCAGAACTATGATTGCGTATTAATTATTTTCGAACTTGTAATTCAATAAATCTGACATGCTAATAATTCTCAAAAATTAAATTAAAACCTGTAAATAACTTATTACGAAAAATATTACCGAAGCCGAGAATCGAATTCAGATTTCACGTTTAGTATACCATACTAGCTATTATCTTCAGAGACTAGAAAACTAGCGTTCTCACAGATAAAAATATTTTTTGCAATAAGTTCTTCACGAATTTTAATTTGATTTGGGAAGGATTATTAATATCTTAGATTATCGCAAGATTACGAACATAATCAGTCTGTAAAAAAGTTCTGAGATGAAAATATTGGTAATCCTAAATATTTAAGTTTAGCAGTACAATCGTTTTTGTATTTAGTTGATTTATTCATGTTAGCGCACCTATCAAATATTAATATTTTAAATAAAATAGACTTTATTATGAACAAAATTTTCACTTTTGATCAATGAATTAATATAAATTCTATTGATTAATATTACTATAGACTATGATAAAAAAGTGTAAGAGTCTGTTGAAATTAAATTATTCGAAACATTAATTAATTATTAAAAATAAGTTGAAAAAATTGATTTTTAAAAATTATTTTAACAATCTTTTATTGTCAACACTGAGGACGACTAATAATTTTTCCAGTTTTCTCGAACAAGCTAATAATAACATTACATGCTCAATCGCATCCTTCAAAAAAAATTATTGAACTCTCCAACGAAAAAAAAGGAAATTAAAAAGAGAAAGCGGTCAATCGAGATTATTTCTGTGATCAAAGTTACATTTTTGTTCTCGACGAGGTAGATGTTCTCGTTCGCTCCCATCCGGACGATTAATCTTGGCGGAAAACATTTACGAGCCCAGTGCCGCGGTTCACGGAGCTCGGCTTGCGAAAAGCGAGGGAGAGTCTTAGATCACGACAGCCCGGGACATTGGCGGTGGAAGGGCAAAGAAAAGGAAGCGGGATTCGATTCCTCGAATCATGATGGGGAGTAAGGCCCGATTGCACCAACGTTACTTTAATTTTAAGCGAGGCTTAAAACTTTCTTTGTCCCTGTCTCTTTTCAATTTTAAAATGAGATAGAGAGAGTTTTAAGTTTCGCTTAAAATCAAAGTAACGTTGGTGCAACCGGGTCTTAGTAGAATAAAATTATTTTAAAGTGCGAGTGCAAACGGTATCGCGTTTAATCGAATCGTCTTATGCATTTTAAAAAGAGATAAGCTTGTACATCTGTTATCTTGAATTTGTCCTTAAAGAGGATGATTTGTTTTTAAGTTTTTAAGGTGGACACACGAAATGCAGGAATTTGCACATGCAATTAATGATACGCCAAATTGCGTGCAGAGTTGAGCCGGTGGTTGAAGCAATGCACGAGATGGAGGAGGATATCGGCGGCGATCCTGGCGATGCGATAGAGAAGGTCTGATAATTGGAGAAAGAGAGAAGCAGCATGCCACTCGTTCATAGGATACTACCGGCGTGTGTACTGGTGGTGGCGAACATTGGGAGCGCGCCCGGACATCGATACAGCTCTGCCGCCGCTGTTGTCGCATCGCCTGCGCCACGCCGCGCTACCACCACTCGATCCTTTTTGACCTTCCCTAGCCATCGCGCGCGCGAGCTTCGTGCACACAGTATCACACGCACATGGTGCACACAGTAACACCACAGACGCGCTTTCTCACCTCTTCCTCTCGCATATACATCATTAGCTTCAAAAGCGATATGTGGCCCGGTCTTTCTCCTCCCTTACCTACGTTATTCGCGCGCTCTCAACATTTATTGTTGCCGTTCCTTTCCTAGTACCCGCGGCGCGACTTGCTCTCTCGGTTCCCTCCCTGATTCATTCAATTAAAGTCACTCGAAATAATCCTGAGAACACACAAAACGCGGCAGAAAGCGGAATTGTCGCTCTTAATCATGGCCTCGTCATTTTTTCTGTATAAATTATTTCAAGTTACAGTTATTCCTCACCAATATGTGAAAGAAAAAAATGGTGATTTCATTGGATTTGTGAAATTGTTTGATTAGATGGTATACTCGCGATCGATAAATTTATTTTCCAGAAAATAAACAAAGAAAAATGAACAATTGTAAAAATTCTTTCGAAAATTTCCTTCAAAGGGACAATCGTAAAATCGATGATTATGACAGTAATCTATTTGTTATTTATATATTCTTATAATTTGTAAGTGCAGTTCCATGGTTATATTTAAGAAATACTTTTTTCACACAATGTATTAAATTAATTTAACAACGCAAAATATTATAAATGATTATTGAAAGATCAAGATAGTAATTTGAGCAGTTATAAGAATTCCGTGAAATATTTCACGATTCTTGTTATATCGATTCTTGTTTTTATTTAAAATTACATATTATATATTTAATTGTACATAAACTTATCATTAAAATATAGCAGACACTTTTATATTATATTATAAGGTTATGATTACCTATTTTGTCATCGTAATGAAAAATTACTATTGTGATAAATAACTCACAATAAATCAAATTTTTCTATTTTGCTTCGGTATAATTGTTGTTAATTTCCGTGCTTTTTATCAGTATAGAAAAATGTGCTTCAAGTTACATGAGCGTCGGATTAACTTGATTATTATTGAGCTGTGATCTTTTTATCACTAGACAAAATTCTTACGTTCTGTGTGCTCAATATTGCACTCTCCCTTCTTCAACCCTTTTCTTCCATTTTCTCTCTCTCTCTCTCTCTCTCGCTCTCTCTCTCGCGCTCTCTCTTTCTCTCTCTCTCTCTCTCTCTCTCTCTCTCTCTCTCTCCTTCTCGCCCTTTGTTTGGCATTACTTGCAATCAGCTAGCTCTCCGAGCGCTGGAACTAATGAGCGACTCGAAATTGTTATCGAATGCAGATCGCTGATGAGAGCAATTAACACCAAAATTACATTCTAAATCGGGATTATTTTGCTTAGCGGACATCGTTAAGATGTTAAACGCGCGCATCAATCCACTACGGCGCAGTCTTTTATGCGGAGTTGTATCAAAATTAGCATCCGACAAGCTCATTTTGAATTTAATCCTTTGTAATCCTTTGGGCCAAATTGCACACGCATTGGCGTCTCGAGGAACGCATACGCTCATTCCCGTATCATTATCAGCTTCGGATGGAAATGTGATTTGCGATCTAAGCCTCTCTCTCATCGCTTTAAACAATCTTAAAAACAAATTATTCAAGTAATGCTAATTAAAATCGGCCAATATATAACGGTTTTTGTTTATTTAAATATATGGCCGTAAACACACGGTCTAAGTGTGCATTTAATATTTATGATAGTAGCAGATTATAAATTAGAAATAATTTCGATGTGCTAATCAAATACTGATGAACAATATCTGATTAAATTGATATACACAAATGGTCTGTCCGCTTTTGACAGCGCAACCGGTAAGGAGGTAATTTTCCGCATAAATTAAACGTATTTAATGAATTACTATTGTATGCTTTGTTTTCGATTGAGAAAATCGAATATAAAAATTAATATCATTTTCTCTTGTCATTTTAAAGATGCATTTTAAATTACATTATATTACATTATAGCTCGATTTGTGTTTGGAGATTATTAAAAATTATTAATAAAATAGTGTAATATTTTATTTCACACAACGATTAAATATAATCTTAATATTTTGTAAATTTAATTACTCTTTATCGTGTGTGTGTTTCACGTTATAAAATAGAATATTAAATATTAATTTTATTTATATTTCGCCATTAGTATTGAAAGTTTGTATAGAAATACAATTTATGTCGTAATATAATTAAAAGTTATTCAAGTTTAAAAATTTTTTCAAGTTCAATGTGGATGCAATACTTCTTATACAAATTGTACAAGTTCAGACGCGATTGTGATCAGAATCATTTTCTTTGTTTCACTAATCGTTAATAGAACTTGTTATGCCGTTTATTTTTCTATTATTAGAAAAAAGAAAGAAAGAATCGATCTCCACTTTGTAGAGATTTCTAATGATCGAGGTTCATGCTGCAGATTATTTCAATTTCTCAAACTAGTTTAATGAGATCTAAAAATTATAACTGAATCTGAGATACAGTTGAAGCATGACTGATCATAGTGGCTGTCAGTTATTATAGATATTTACAATTAAGAAAGTGGAAAAATACCGGAAGCAGATCGAATAGTTAGAAACATACGTATCGGTGGGCGGATTCTAGGCATATTAATGTAGATATATTTTGCAAATTTCGATGGAGATATGAGAGCGCGTAAAGGCATTTCACTGAATCATTGACCCGACCAAAAGCAAATAGCATGATAAAACGTATACTCTCAACCACGAGAACGGACCGCTAATTTTTTGCTCTTATTCTTATTGAAGGATGATGGATATTTGAATATTCGTTAATGAGTTAATTGAGCGAATTATCTTACGAAAAGAAAACTTTCGCGATTAGAATTATGAATTTGCCCGGTATACTTTCTATTTTAATCCTTTTACCATACCACTAGATATATTATGTTTTAAATCTTCGTATTTTTTTTCATTTTCTTTTCTAATTCTTTCTTTAAAGCAAAAAAAGAATTGTTAAGTATATATACAAATATGAGTAAGATTTATTAATATTAGAAGATATTTTCATAGAATATACAAATTACAGTTTTCTATCACAGCGTCTTAGAATGAATTTTACATTCTGATCTTTTATATTTTATACTTTAAAACGGAACTATTGTATTATCATGGAAGCAGCAGTAAATTGTAGTTTGATGATCGCATTTATTATTTAATTAATATCTAGTACTGCAAATCAATAAAATTTCACTGAAACAATTAATTAGTAATATTAACTGTTTCAATGTAGTAATATTATATTGTTAGAAACAGTTCGTAATTACAAGATATAAAGTGCGTTAAGTAAAGAGAGAAGAGATAACGTGAATAAAACGGAGATGATAATTTAAGAAAGATGTTTATTTTTGAATTGATTCTAGTGATATAAGGGATGATACTAATGAAAATACTACAGTAATTTAATTTATTATTGATAATAATTAAATATTATTGAAGATATTGATGGAAATAATATAATTAACAATACTATATAATACAATGACATATATCGAAGGTATAGATTGAAAAATTTGTTTACTTGAAAAAAATTAAAAATTTCACAGATCTCTTATAGTTATAATGAGAAATATAACTGTAATGTTACTCAATTTTTTTGGAAAATATTGAGTTTACAATTTTTTTTCAACATCTGCAAAAAACCAGTATCAAAAGTTAATTCTCGTTTTAATCTGCTGGCTATAAATAATGAAGAACGCGGAAACCTCAGATTTATTTTCGCGAAAATAACGTGCATTCCGAGAGTGCTAAAACTCAACATAATAACAATTTTATTGTACAGTAAAACGCGACGCGTGAATGTATCTCATGGGAGATCGGGAGACGACGTACGCGAGAACAAAAAGAAGACACGCGGTAAGGATTTATTTTTCCTCGTCCGTATTTTCACGCAAAATTGAAAACTGAGCTATGCCGATGCTTTGATAATTATATGTTCGACATCTTGTTATTTCTGTATTGAATGTGCCATAATTATTTTTTATCGAATCATACACAAAGGGTAAAAAAACATTAAAAGTGACGATTTTTGCTCGACTTAGACCGTTTATATAAGAAAAACAAAAAATCTAAAAATGTCAGGGCGAATGAGAATCATTAGTTAATACGCAATCTTTATTTTAAAAAATAGAATCTTTATTCCAAAAAATAGAAAATAGTATGTTTCAGTTCATCTTGGAACCTCAGCAATACAATTTCAAAATATTAATCTCTTCATGTCTAAGACAAAATCATCATCAGATCAACAAATGAGGTGAAATTTTATTGATTTGCAGTACTAGGTAATAATAAATGCGATCATCAAACTACAATTTACTGCTGCTTCCATGATAACACAATAGTTCCGTTTTAAAGTACAAAATATAAAAGATCAGAATATAAAATTCGTAATTCATTCTAAGATGCTGTGATAGAAAACTGTAATTTATTCGAAATTAAAGTAATTACGAGGGAAAGTCAATAATTTTTTAGAAAAACATAGTTAAACACATTTTTTTTATCAATTCATTTTTATTTCTCAACAGTCTCCTTTCAGCTCGATACACTTGAGCCAACGATTCTCCAACTTTTTTAAGCCGTCCGAATAATATGATTTGTCGAACCCTTTAAAATAAGCCTCTGTTTCGGCGATGAGCTGCTCTCTAGTGGTAAATCTCATTCCTCCAAACCATTTCTTCAGGTTTGGAAACAGGAAATAGTCGCAGGAGGCTAAATCTGCTGGGTGAATATGCTGGATGAGGAAGCAATTCGTAGCAGAATTTGTTGAATTTGTTGAATTGGTGCCGAGGATATGTGAACTCGTGCATTGTCTTGAATTGTGCATCGTAAGAGCACTTTCTTCTTCGCCAAATGGGGACGTTTTTTCTTCAAAATGTTGAAACAGTCCAATAAGGCTGCGTAGTAATCGCCATTCATCATTTGCTTCGACGGAGGGTAATCAATATGAATTATACCGCATGCATAAAAACTGTGGCCATTACCTTTCCGGCCGACTTCACGGTCTTTGCCTTCTTCGGAGCTGGTTCACTCGGTGAAGTCCATTGTTTTGACTGTTCTGTCATTTCGAGTGTGAAGTAATGGATCCATGTTTCGTCCACAGTAATGAATCGACGCAGAAATTCATCTGGATTACGTTGAAACATCTCCAAACATTGTTTTGAAATCATCACACGGTTGCGCTTAGGTTCACAGTGAGCAAACGCGGCATCCATCTTGCCAATAGCTTTTTCATACCCAATTGTTCGTACAAAATTGAAATCACTGTGCCATGTGATATGCCTGTGACCTCAACAAGCTCGCGCACTTTTACTCGTCGATCAGTCAAAACATCACATATCGTGGATTTTATCGATGATTTCTGGTGTAGCAGTCTCAATTGGACGTCCCGAACGAGGTGCACATGTGGATGTACAACCACGTTTAAATTCGTTCACCCAATTGTATACAGTCGCAAACGGTGCAGATGTGCTATGAACATTATTCAACTCGGCTTTGATTTCTTTCGGCGTTAAACCTTTCATATGTAGATGTTTGATCACTGCACTTCTGAAATTCGTTTTTTCCATTTTGCAAAAAAATACAAAAATTGTCCGCTTTAATCGTCTACAGAAATGAAACCACGCCATGAATTCCGCTCAAAATTTGACAGTAATCAACTGAAAGATGCTTTGTCAAAAAATAATGTGACATGACACTGCCCTCTGACAGATTTTCTAATAACTTTTTGACTTGCGTATCTTTTTGACTCGTATCTTATAAATATTTCGAAACCATTTTGTTCAATAAGTTACAAAATTAACATTAAAAAAACTGATGACTCACCCCAACACATAGAAGGAATTCGTTTCGACATTGGTTCAAAACCAATTAAAATTTATAATCACGAAAGAGTATCAAATTAAAAAACGCATGTTGATTGCTCGAACAAAACATGACTAATACATTTAATATAATAAGAAAGGGTGTCATGTCAGGTCAAGAAGGAAAATAAAAAGAAAAAAGAATAATGTCAATACACAATAATTTTTATAAACCGACAAAATGTAACTATTTAATGTTTTTTAATAATTGTATATAAGTTTGTGTATACCCTCTGTATCTGAGCGTAAATTGAGATTATTTTGTTGCATGAATATGGAGGCATTCATAATCAGATATTAAACGTTCATTAAGAAAACACTCTTCATCTAGTATCGCGACATTCTCACAATCGAAATCATGTTCAAATTTAATTCGATGTTCTGTGATTAACCGATTGATTGTTACTATTCATGTTAATATGATTACGATGCTCAGCCAATCTAATTTTAAGTTTTCTTTCTGTCTGCCCAACTGCTAAGAGGCATTGTAGTATTTACATTTACAGGACAGGAGAAAATTTAAAATTAGATTGGTTGAACATCGTAATCATATTAACCGGAATAGTAACAATCAATCAGTGGTTGAATTTGAACATGATTTTGATTGAACATCACTGAACATGATTTGAATATCCGTTTTTTAACTCTTTAATGATTATAAATTTTAATTGGTTTTCATCCAATATTGAGAATTCCTTCTATATCTTGGGGTGAGTCACCATATTTGTAATGTTAATTTTGTAACATGTTGGACAGAAATATTTGTAAGATAATTGTTTTAATGTTTCGAATAGATTACAACATCAAATCTGTTGATCTGATGGTGATTTTTTCTTGGACATGAAAAGATTGATATTTTGAAATTGTATTGCTAAGAATAGTTCCAAAGTGAACTGAAATGTACTATTTTCTATTGTTTGGAATAAAGATTCTTTATTGGAATAAAGATTGCATTAACTAAGATTTATTAACTATCACGTTGATTTTCATTCGCCCTGACTTTTTTGGATTTTTTGTTGTTGAATTTGAGAGAATCCGTAAGAAGATTACATTTATATAAGGCAAGATTTCCTTTTAATTTTTAATTGTGAATCTTTCTCTACCTGTGAAACTTCATATTCTGCAAAATAATTGAATCTGACTCTAAACACATTTTAATGCATTTAAAATATGTACTTAAAAAAATGTCATATATTATGTGTTAAATATTGCATGACATGAACTTGTTAATGCAAAATAACACTTACAAGGTTTTTATTTGTCAATACCTGAATAGTAATTTTTATGTATTTATTTTATTGTTGAAAAAAAAATAACGTTAAAAGAGTTCCACAAATTTTGAGAAATCAAGAATATTTTTGAAAAACTTTGAAAGCACATATATAGAGTGCGTCACCAAAATCTGGACAAATCGAACAATTTCTTTAAACAAAATATTTTTAATGAAAAATTAAATATTACAAAAAATCCTCTTACATGGCATTTGGGGGATCCCTGTAGAAAACAATTATTCGATATATCCCCCATTAGTTTGAATGACGACCTCTATTCTCGGTCTGAAACGTTCGCACGTACGCTGTAATGTAGCGCTGTCCATGCCGACGAATGCTACCTCAATAGCGGTCTTTAATGATGTCACATTGGGATGCCGAGACTTGTTTGTGACTCTTTCAACTCGCTCACTACGCTCTATACGTAGTCCAAGAGATTTAAATCTAGGTTCGGTTGGGAGTCGAGGCGAGCAACTCGGCTTGTCCTGCTTCAGAGAGCATTTGTCGTATCTTTAATGTGTACGATTTGTATCGAAGATCCTCCTCGGCAATTTGATGCATTGTTGGCTCTCTTACACCAACAATCGATGCTAATTTTCGCAACGCCCTGGATCAGCGCTTGAGCCCTTTCAACGACTGCGGGGGTTCTCGCAGTGCATTCTTTCGAATGACTCTTCGTCACTAATATACTGGAACCTTCATTAAACTGTTCTGAAGCCGTATATTTTGCTACAACGTCATAAACGTTGATCTCTATCCAAAGAATCGAATTATTTCCGTTGCTGAGCGCCCAGCGCGAAGGTCTTCGATGATCGCGACTCGATTATACTCCGCACTTGGTTTCAACATCGCGGCCATTTTGAGAATATGATTGTTTACTAGAAGCACTAGGCTTTCTCGGATGCCAATAACAGTCTCTGGCGGAGGCACAATATAGTGGAAAATTTAAATTGAAATTTATCCGGATTTTGGTGACACACCCTGTAAATAATTTAATGATAACTCTTTTCTTTTATCCTATCGTATAAAATATATAAACATCTCTGCTATGGTATTGAAGAATAGAATCCCTGTTAATCAGTGTAATTTTTTGACATTGAATACTATCAAAAAATTTTGTTATTTTGATATATAACTTAAAATTGTACATTAACAATAAAAGAGGTTTCATTCTATAACATTTATTTTCATTGTAAAAAATATTTAATTTCTTATAGCCATGCATACACTACATAACATTGAGTTAGGAAAAAAGTCCTTTTAGATATAGCATAATTGAAACATATTTTTTAAATTATTTACAAACCTTTTATTAAACCAAATATGTGCCATTTTAATCGATGAAACTTTTGCCATTTTTCAAGTAGAGCCATTATTCCATCGGTGTACAACTTTTGTGATTTTTTGGAAAAAAAACCAAGATAACTTGTAAAAAGACTTTTTCTCTAACCTAATATATAACGTATGTACATATTACAAAAAAAAAGGATATGCATGCAATTTGAAGAGCAGGAAGAAATTGTTGAGTTCATTTTCTTTTCCATTCAATTTTATTTGTTGAATCCGAAAATCATAGACAAAATAGTCTTGGTGTTCAAGAAAAAATTGGGAATTTAAAAAGATTATTGTTATTTTGTAAATGGAGTTGTATGATTTTTTTACATAATATGATTCTTCTCATTATTCTGTATATAAAAGTCTTGAAGTAAATTTATTTAAAAAATCAATAGTATTTTTTACGAGATATTTTATACTTCATGTCAAAATGTGTCTGAATTGAAAATCCAGTTATCCAATTATAAAATCCAGTGAATTATTGATTTTTCGATAACTTTATTTTAATATTTTTATATGCAGAATATGGAAGAATTATATATATATATATATATACGGTAAACACACACACACACACACACACATGTGGGATCCAAAGATGGGCAGGAGACGAGAGGGATTGCGACTAGAAAGTGTAGGAAGAAAGGGGGCGCGCGAGGATAAAAAAAAGGAAGGAGGGACTAAGACTAAACGGATGTCGACGTATGTTAATTTTTACCTTCATTCTTTGTATTTTTTAATTATTTATTATAAAATATTTTAAAGTTCTTGATTCAATATATCTACTGTGAAAATACAGAAACATACAAACATTTCCTACCTATTTTGGGGGCTCATCCGGGATTGAACGAAGAGTCGAAGAGTGAAGGAATTGCAGAATTCAGCAGCTAACCTACGATGCATAAATCTACTACAAGCTCAATATACGAAGAGACATCCGAGACGGTTAGAAGGATGGCCGAATTAATTTTTGGAGAGATATTCCCGAATAAGCTAAGTAGTTATTTCAGGAAGTTGAAAGATATCAATTCCTTGTATTTATTATTCTACGGAGAACAAGGTAATCCGAAAACGCAAAGTTCGCGTATTTAAAGGATTTTATTTTAACGACGATCAGGAATATGAGGCTAAGTTAAATTTTATAATTAATTCTTTTACAGTCGAAGAGTTGGTTAAGCTTTGTGCATGGTTTCAGTTCGAAATAATCGGATCTGCAGAAAAACTAACAGAGCATTTGTGTTTAAGCGACGACGAGAATGATAACGAAAATACCGGCATAAATGATAATGTTAGCAACGACGACGGTCCAATAGAAAAGGAACCTATGACGACACAAGGCTCAGCTACAGTGCTAGATGATGAAGCACAACAGCAAGGAAAATCACGATGACACGAGCGAATTGTACAACAACAACTCATTACACGACGAGGTAATATAGAATACGACGAACGACGTAGAGAAGATAGTGATCCTCGGCGAAGGATTGAACATCAACGACGAATCGAGTTTTCTCAATATCCGAAGAATGATGCACAGTATTATGATAATGAGATACAATGACTTAGCAATAAAATAAATCGCCTCAATGAAGAATTTCGACATTGTGATTATGACGTATAAAAGATGATGGATATCACAATGAAAAAGAACAACGGGAAGATTATTTACGATGTGCATACTACCAACAGGAGCATGATGATAATTCGAATTTATCACAATGAAATTAATACACGAACGATGGGTTATCCCATTCGACCGAGAGATGTGGAAGCATTGATTTGCGTTCACAGCTAACGATTATCCAATCGAGAAATGGTTGTCCGATTTCGAAGATATCGCACGGATGTCTAATCTCAACGAGCTAGAAAGAGCTATCTACGGTCGAAAAACAATTAAAGGAACAGCGACTAAGTTTCTACGATGTAGAAACTTGACACTGAATGCTGGTCAGAGTTCAAGACATCTCTACTAAATGAGTTTCAAAAAAAGAAAACGAGTGTCGAGTTACACGAAGAATTAACGAAGAGGAAACAAAAGCCACAGGAAAGTATCCAACAATACGCTGTGACAGAAATTGCTAGCTATGGAGATATTTCTGAAGAATCAATAATTGATTATATGATTCGAGGTATTAACGATGACGATATCAACAAGATGGTTCTCTATGGCGCACGCACATTAGAAGAATTGAAGAATAAATTAAGAATATACAAAATACGTGACCGCGCCATAGTTGATAAAAAATGAGACTCAGACAAAAAAGTCTAACGAAGTAAAATCTAAAACAACAAAAAATACGTTTGAAATGAAGAAGGAACGATGCTTCAATTGTGGACGTAGTGGACACAAGTCTCACAGTTGCCAAAATAAGGAGAAAGGAAAAAAATGCTTCAATTGTGATCAATTCGGGCATATGGCAAATTGCATCCAACCGAAACGCATGAGCTCCGGACAAAAACCGAGTAAGCCAATTGAAGCGACGACTAAAAGTTTCTATACTGTCAAGCAAGTCGAAGATTTCCACGGCATGAAGAATTAATAAATGGACGTGATATGATAGCTCTAATTGACACTGGTAACGAGATTAATATGATGAAATATGAAAAATACGACTAGGAAAACCAACATTGAGCTCCAGAGCGGTGTCAATAACCGGCCTAGATTAATACGAAATCAAAACGGATAGGCAGATTTAAAGCCAATATAAATGTTGATGACGTAAAGATTGAAATGGAAGTTCGTCATTCCCAACAACGCTATTCAATATGACATAATACTAGGTCAACCTTTGCTACAAAATAGCATAGTAGTAAATCGAAGTACTCTCAAACTTGTAACACCGAATATGACGAATGAGATGATACGCGAAGAAGAAAAAATGGACATTTACGAACAGAAAGATGATCCACCAGATATCGAAGAGAAGAAACCTCTGTGCTACATAACGTTGAATAACGATGAGTTAAATCTGGACATAAGTAGCTCACAATATCTCAAGGATGTCGTTAAGCTGATCGATGATTATAAACCAGCAGCTGTAAAAGAAACAAAAGTTCGTATGAAAATTGTTCTCAAAGATGATAAATCGATTTGCCAACGTTCACAAAGATTGTCGCAGCCAGAACAATATGAAGTTGACAAGCAAATTAAACAATGGTTAGAAGACAGCATTGTGAGGCCAAGTTCATCGGAATATGCAAGTCCTATCGTTCTTATCAAGAAGAAAACAGAAGACATTCGAATCTGCGGCGACTTCAGAGAATTAACAAAAAGACGATACGAGATCACTACTCATTGCCAATAAAAGAGAAAGTTAGATAAGTTGACTGGAGCCAAAATATTCACTACGCTCGATCTCAAAAACGGGTTCTTCCATGTGCCTGTTGAAGAAGAGAGCCGCAAGTACATATCCATTGTAGTTCCAAACGATCAGCACGAATTCCTATGCTCATTCGGTATGTGTAACAGCCCTTCAGTATTCCAACGCTATGTTAATGAAGTATTCAAGGAGTTGATCAGAAGAAATGTTGTACTTACCTATATGGATGACTTTATCATATCGGCAATGACGGAAGAACAGGCGCTAGAACAATTAAAGATGGTATTGGAAACTGCATTGATGTATGGCTTGGAATTCAAAAAAGTCACAGTTTTTGAAGAGCAAAATTGAATATCTGGGCCACATGATAGAAGATGGAAGGATTAAGCCATCACCGAAGAAAATCGATTTCAATTCAAAATAAAGGAGGAAGCAGCTTTTAAATTATTAAAGAAGAAGTTGTCTGCAAATCCAGTTCTAAAAATCTTTGAAAAGGAAACGGAATTACATACCGATGCATCAAGCGAAGGCTATGGAGCTTTTCTACTTCAGTGAGATGACATGGATGGTCAGTTGCATCCAGTACAATACATGAGTCAAAAGACGACGGATACCGAAAAAAAGAAGCATAGCTATGAATTAGAAGTTCTGGCAGTAATTGAAGTTCTTAAGAAGTTCCGACACTACTTTTTTATTAGGTATCCCATTTAAAATTATAACGACTGCCAAACTTTTGCAAAGACTATAGACAAGAAAGAACCAATACCGAAAATTGAGAGATGGGCATTGTATATGCAAGATTTTCAATGTACGGTAGAGCATCGTTCAAAAGATGCGACATTGCGACGTACTCAGCAGAAACCCTGTTGCAATGATGATACATGATGAAGTCACGCAACGAGTGGCTAGAGCACAACGAGACGATGAGTACCTTCAGACATTAGCAATAGTATTGCAAACCAAGCCGTATAAAGATTTCTGTATGATGCACGACTTTATTTACTTAAGGAACAAGATAGCAGGAAGTTATTAGTAGTGCTCAATCGAATGGCTGACGACATTATTAAACGAACCCACGAAATTGATCATTTTGTCGTAAAGAAGATGATGTATGTCTTAAAAAGTGATTACTGGATTTTAAATCTGGAAACAAAAGTTGAGCGATGCATAAGAATTGCAAACCGTGCATATTAATTAAGAAGAAAGAAGACAAACAGGAAAATTTGTTACATCCAGTAGATAAGAAAGATAAGCCCTTATGCATCTATCACATTGATCACGTTGGCCCATTGGAGAGCACGACTAAAAAATACAAATATTTGCTGATAGTAATTGATGCCTTCAGTAAATTCACGTGGATCTATCTAACAAAAACTCTAAGTAGTGAAGAATCGTCAAACTAACTAAGTTATCGTCAAACTCGAGAACAAAGTATCTTATTTCGTAATCGCGATGTGATTTCTCAGACCAAGGAAGAGCTTTCATGTCTCAATTATTCAAGGAGTACTGCCTACGAGAAAACATCAGTCATCATCTTATTACAGAAATACCACAAGGAAACGGACAGGTCGAAAGGATCAATAGAGTTATCCTGTCTATTCTAATGAAACTATCCATGGAGAAGCCTTCCCTATGGTATCGACACGTGAGAAGAGTTCAGCAAGCCATTGGAAGAACACCATTTGAGGTGATGTTTAGGGCATGAAGCTACGACGAACGGAAAATCCTCCGTTACAGCAATTATTGCAACAACAGCTGCTTGATTGTTTTATTAATGACAGAGACGATATATGTGCTGATGCTAGAGTACAAATCGAAAAAATTCAAGCCGAGAATGTACATCAATACAATTTACGTCGGAAGAAAACACGGAAATACGCTGTTGACGAACTGGTGGCCATACGAAGAATCCAGTTTACTCAAGAATCCAAGTTATTTCCAAAGTTTATGGGATCTTATCGCGTGACAAAGAAAATAGGTCATGACCGATACACTGTTGAAAAAGTTGGACAGCAATTAGGTCCGATGACATCAACAACCAGTGCTGACAATATGAAGGGCAAGAATCCATCAAGGCGACGATATACCAGATAAGAGTCTAGATGAAAGTCTAGTTAAAGGTCCAAATAAGACTCTAAAAGAAATATCGGACAAGTTCGAGGCGGACTCTGGTCAGGAAAGGCCGAATATGGGATCCGATGATGGCGCTGATCAGAAGACAAGAGGGATCGCGACTAGAAAGTGCAGGAAGAAAAGGGTGTGCGAGGATAAAAAAAAGGAAGGAGGGACTGAGACTGAACAAGTGTCGACGTGTGTTAATTTTTATCTTCATTCTTTGTATTTTTTAATAAAGTTCTTGGTTCAATCTACTGTGAAAATACAGAAACATACAAACATATAAATATACTACATATATAATATATAATTATATATACTTTGTATAAAATATATACATATATATGTTATACAAAATTGTTATTATGCAACTATTAGGTGTACAACTTTGCTTTCGCCGTTTTTTTTCCGAAATTCGAGGCTTTATTATAAAAAACTGGTTATACATTTATGATTCAAAGTATTGTCCATCGCTGATCACTACTTTCTCCCATCTTTCGGGCAGCGTACGAATCTTTTTTTCGGGAGCAACGTCTGGAGAATACGGCGCGTGGAGTAGGACTTTCCATTTCAACGTTTCCAAGTACGTCTTGACCACTTTCGCAATATAGGGTCGAGCATTGTCATGCTGCAAAATCACTTTATCGTATCTCTTGTTGTATTGCGGCCGTTTGTCTTTTAATGCTCAGCTCAAACGCATCAATTGCGTTCGATATTGATCGCCTGTGATTGTTTCAGTCGGTTTTAATAGCTCATAATACACTACGCCGAGCTGGTCCCATCAAATACAGAGCATGACCTTGGAGCCGTGAATATTCGGTTTGGCTATCGACGTAGAAGCATGGCCGGGAATGTTCCATGATTTTCTGCGCTTGGGATTATCGTAATGATATCGTAATAATCCATTTTTCGTCACAATGCGATGCAAAAATCCCTTCCGTCTTTGCCTTTCAAGCAGCTGTTCACAAGCAAACAAACGCCGTTCAACATCTCTCGGCTTCAACTCGTACGGCATCCAATTTCCTTACTTCTGAATCATTCCCATGACTTTGAAGTGTTTTGAAATGGCTTGTTGAGTCACTTCCAATGATCGTGCCAATTCTTTTTGATTTTGACACGAGTTTTGATCAAGTAATGCCTCCAATTCTGCATCTTCGAAAACCTTCTCCATCCTTCTTCCACTGCTATACCAGTCTTCGACGTCAAAATCACCCCGTTCTTGAAGCATTGAAACCACTCACGACACGTTCTTTCACTAATAGCGGCCTCACTATAAATATTTGAGAGCATTTGATGAGTCTCAGCCGCAGATTTCTTCATATTGAAGCAGAAAATTAAAACCTCCCGCAAATGACGAGAATTTGGTTCGTAAACTGACATTTTCAATCGAGAATAACTTTATGATGCAGACACAAATCGACTAATGTTTCTATAAGGTTATGTTGATAGATGCCCAAGTTTATTGTATGGCGATCTATTTATTTCGACCATCACTTACCGCTAAAGCCATCTATAGGAAAACGGCGGAAGCAAAGTTGTACACCTAATATTATATTATATTATTGCAATAAAATAACTTAATAAGCTCCAAAGAATAAATCAAATAATCAAATGCCTAATGAGAGCCAAACTGGATGTACATGTGTGATAAATTTATTCAATAACTATCAAAGTACAATGATAAACGTTCCAATCCTACTTTGGATCCTTTTCAATATCGCTAATTAAACTTAAATTACATTAGAGATTTTTAATCATACAAACATATTAATCAAATTATGCAAACATGTATGTATCTTGTATTGATAGATGTGATAAGATTTTGTAGTTATACTAGCATATTTTCATTATAATTGACGAATTAATTGTGATAAAATATTAAATATCGCGTTAGATAAACATATGTAATAACTAATAGCTTTTAAAATTGGATTTACAAATCAAACCATATAGATTATTACGATCCTTGAAATAGCCTTGTTATCATTATATAATAATTATTAGGTTAGCTATGACAAATTATTAAATATCAAATTGAACAGACATATATAATAAATAATTAAATAATAAATAATGACTAATAAATTATTAAACTTACATGATATAAGCACAAAGCAAAATCGTTCATAAAAATTATCAATTCTATTGATCACTTACATATGACTAAATACAAACAAGATTAAGCAATATATAATGATAACGACAGTTAGAGGGAAGCATCACATCCTTGTAAATAAGTTGTTATAAATAGCGTCTAGAGAATCCGTGTTATTTTTTTATATTTAAATGATTAATTTGTTTCTTTTTATAAATCATTTCCAAAACTAAAAGACGAAGGTTTTTTATAATGCCTTATGTACTTTTTATATTATTGAAAAAATGAAACACATAGTTAAAAAAATTTCTTATATAAGCTTGGCATATAAAGGGATAAAAAAATTGAAGAAATTCATTCGGTTACAAAAGGACGAGCTACCTACTTTATATATAGAATTCATTGCTGTATATAGAATTAATTGCAATGATTGTGATGCGTCAAACGGGTAGAGTTTTAAAGAATCGCATTTAAAAACATAGAAACCACATTAATTGGAATACGACACGGCATTCAGTCATGACTTGACTTTTTACACGAATTTGACTGGGAGAATATAGATATTTTAGATGAAGAAGAATTTTTACATAAAAGGCTAACGTCGGAAATGATTTATATAAAGAAATAAATTATTGGTTTAAATATAAAAAATGACACGGATTTTCTAGATGCTATTTATAACAACTTATTTACAAGGATGTGATGCTTCCCTTTCCTTACTGTCGTTATCATTATATATTGCTTAATCTTGTTTGTGTTTAGTCATATGTAAGCGATCAATAGAATTGATAATTTTTATGAACGATTTTGCTTTGTGCTTGTATCATGTAAGTTTAATAATTTATTAGTCATTATTTATTATTTAATTATTTATTATATGTCTGTTCAATTTGGTATTTAATAATTTGTCATAGCTAACTTGGTAATTATAATGATAACAAGATTATTTCAAGGATCGTAATTCTATGTGATTTGATATGTAAATCCAATATTTTAAAAATTATTAGTTATTACACAAGTTTGTCTAACACGATATTTAATATTTTGTCACAGTTAATTCGTTAATTATAATAAAAATATATTAGAACAACAAAATCTTATCACATCTACAACATAAGATACATACATATTCGCATAATTTGTTTGTTAATATGTTTGTATGATTAAAGATCTCTAATATAATTAAAGTTTAATTAGCTGTATTCCCAGAGAAGGATCCCAAGTAGGATTGAAACGTTTATCATTGTACTTTGATAGTTATTGAATAAATTCATACATACACCCAATGGTCGGCTCTCATTAGGCATTTGATTACTTGATTATATTATTATACAAATTATAATTTTATACATATGTGTATTACAAAAAATTATCTAATTCTATTTTAAAACATAAAAATGACGTTAATGTGATTTAAAATGTGTCCTACACTTTTCCCGGATACTACAATACTTTGATTACAATTTTTGAATTCAGCAAGTGACATGAGAGAAAAGAAAATGAATCCAACGATCTCAGCGTACTTCCAAAATCGAAATGTGTGTGCGTGCGTGCGTGCGTGCGCGCTCGCGTGTGTGTGTGTGTGTGTGTGTGTGTGTGTGTGTGTGTGTGCACATAAAGTAAAACCACTAGTTGTAAATCACTCTTTAAAAAAAGATTCATATTTTTTTTTATCCAGAACAATATCAAACAGTTAATAAAATATTTAATAGTCATGATTGATTATAAAGATTACATTATGGATGATTTTATTCTATTTCTTACCATTTTATATGTTTTAGTTTAAATTAAATAAAGTAATAGCAATTATCTACAATTAGCATTATTGGCAATTAGCCTCATGTACTAATTAATTCACCAAATTTATCCTTTTTGGTGACGTTACTACATTCCATAAGAATAATAAAAATGATTTACACACACATATCGTAATAAATATAACGAAATTATATTATATATTTAATGATCCACATCTAGTTTTAAGATCTAATTGTGGATCATGATGCAATTTTAACACATTGAAGTTTATTTAAAATTAGTGACAATTAAAAATTAATGATAATTTAAAAATTAATGAAAATTGAACATTTAGCAATAAAAAACAGTTAAATTGTGAACAGTAACACTTTCTGCATAAAGACATGTATAGGGAAAAAGAGTGGTAAGATGACCTTAAGGATTGTCGACTTTTCCTAATTTTTGCGATGAGGTAAAAAGATTTTTTTTTCAAATTCACTACAGTTTTAGTATCATTTTAAAAAAATAAAAACTTAATTTATTTTGTTAAATGAATAAGAATTTTTTAAACTTATATTTTTTAGGGACAATTTCGTCATCTTGCTCTCATATGTGGGTAAGATGACTTTCAATAATGGATAAGATAATGAAAAGTTAGTTTTAATTAAAAATATACTTTTTATAAATAGATTTTAAAAAAAGATTTATTATGACACTATTCTTGAGGCTTACACGGGTTTCTATATAAAGATTATGCGGGTTTCCTCTATGTCCAAATCCATTCTTGGAATGCCAACGTTTCGTGAACCTTACAGTTCACTTCATCAGGGCGAGGGGCAGCCTAATACCGAACTGTTCCTTCGGGAACGTTCCTTTTATATTACATTTTTTGTTAGTAGTAAAGCAAAGCGGGTTCTAACCCATGGGGCTAGAGGGAAGCGCGGGGCACGGGGAGTACTCGTAGGCGCGGGGGATGCTCGTAACGCAGGGAAGGAGGGGGAAAGGTCCCGGCTATTGATGTTACGTAAGCATAGGACCCCGGTCCTTATTTATTGCCGCCGTTCTGTCTCCAAAAATGCAATAAAGACTTGCATACATTTACCGCATCTGTTACTACCATTACTTACTACCATCTGTTTTTTTTTTATATTTCATCTTTCCCGCATTGTCACTCTCGTTATATCTTCTTGCACACAAACATATTTTATTATACGTTTTTATTTAAAAAGAGAACGCTTGATACGGTCGTGACAGTACCGTCGAATGCGAAGATGCTCGCGTAATTTAGCAGTGCAGAAATAAAAAGGAAACAAAGAAATCTAGATGCGAAATTTCAGTAATACAATTTACATATATTTTTCACACTACATAAAAATTTTATTATAATAAAAAAATTTTAATTAAAAAATTTTAATTAAAATTAAAAAAAAATTTTAAATATATGATGAGACGCCATCGTTTCTGTAAAACAAAAGCGTTACATTAGCATGTAACATATAAGAAGAGAAATTCACATATAATATTATATTATATAAATTTATGATACTTACAATTCCAATCTTCCGGCTCTGGATCAGGCTCGTACGATCGGAAGCCGAACAGTTCGGCTAGGAAGAAGTCACTTTCCTTCCATATATCAATTTGTTCCTCCCGGTTCCGCTGTCTCTCACCTCGTACCATTTGCCACGTAACTATATTTATAAATCCTCTGATTTGGAAGTAAAAACGAGATACACCCTGAAAAATGGACAAAATGAATTTAAAAGAAAAAAGAAAAAAAATAGAAATAAATCTATTTGTTATATCTATTTGTTACTGAGGGAATAATTTGCATCCCCACCTCGTTTCGCAACTGCAACCGGACTTGCGGCTCGTTATCGATCATAAGATACTGGAAAAAGAAAAGTAAAAAGACGTTAGAAGAACAAAATCACTAAAATGTTTGATACAAAAAAACAATTTACTCCTTCAAGGTTTCGAGATACTCGTACTGGATTCGAATAAAATCCTGTAAATTTCTCATTGTTGAAAAAAAATATTCTGAAAAAAATCGACAAAATTTTTTTTAAAAAATCGCAATATTATCACTTTCACTATCACAATCACTTAATAAACGTGTAAAAGTATTTTACTATTTAGCGTTAATGGTAAAATACTTTTGCACTTTGGGGAAAAAATCACTCACTTATATATTAAATTCTTGTGTTAGACTCGCACGCGAATTCAGCAAAGACTGAGAAGCATCTTTTGCCATAGCGAGGCTATCTAGGAAACATTTGCGCTGCATATGAAACACATAAAATCATGTTACAGAAAGGAAGAATCAATAGAGTACAAGTGTCCTTTTTTTTCGACACAGTTTTTTCAATACAATTTTTCTTGGCGAGACAAAGGATGGAAAGTAAAAGAAAATACATATGTAGTAATGCGAACAAAAAAGTGTTTATTCACATCTTATTACACTGGTTTTCGTACTTATTAAAAACTAAAGCTAATAGTTTGCAGCGTTCGAATGCGATTGGTGGCTCGAACATCGTTAGCAGCGCTTTCTGGAAAAAGAAAGCGAAAAAAATTTTTTAACCACTATTCACTTTTTTAACAGAGAATAAAATTAGTACTAGTCACTCTAAATACGATACCTTATGACTTATATTTTGATGACATTAATGACGTTGATGATGAGCAATACGATTTTGATGCTTTTTCATCAGGCCATTCCCAATATCTCACTTTTTCCTCGATGGTGGTGGACTTGGCGGACAAGGAATGGTACCCCTTGCGCTCGATCGATTTTCGATGTATATATTCTTTTACTCGATCCATATCTTATCGTTCGTAACTAATATTTACGATTGAATAAAAAAAGCGCTGTTTATATATACTGTTTATATATATATATAT
>NW_011627337.1:73965-119262 GCF_000204515.1 Acromyrmex echinatior | reverse complement strand
AAAGGAAAGATTCTGATTAGTTGATTCGCTTATGCACTAAGTGTTATGCGTTATGTAAAAGTCTGTGTTGCGACCTTTACTGTCACGATTAAAAAATGCTGAATATTTGTGCAGAGACATATAGTTCAGACATAGTTCAGATATTATTTAATATTCGTTTTGTAATAATTATCTGTACTATACAATACGAGTGCTTCGATTGAAGAGATATTTGAAGACTTTTCTTATCGTTTTTTCTGTGTGAACTGTGTAGACATCAGTATTCGTGTAGAATGTAGAGTTTATATATTTAGTAATTATACAGGTTAACCCTGCAGCTTAAAACTTAATAAAATTGGGCTTATTCAATGCATTTTTGCATAAAGTGAAAGAATCTGACAGAAAAAGCATCACTCTGCCCCACAAATCGAGGTATTAATCGTCAAGATTGACGACTATTTAGGTTAGAAAATCTGCTACATCGATAGCATAGAGGGACATGAGAACAAGTAATTCAGGCTAGAATAAATATTTTCTGCTTTAATTACACAAATTCTCTGCTTTATAAACACAGCTTATTCTAAAAAAGCTTATTCTACTGTTTTGCTTCTTGCATTTTGCTATTTTGTTACTGCTTGTTTTTTTTCTTTTTATATCATTTTTTGTTATTGCATGAGATAAAAGTTAACGAACTTTGGAAGAAACAAAAAACACATGGCGGGACAAAATTGTCGGCTACAAAAGTCTATTCTATAATGTGCTTTTTGTTTCTTGTTTCTTATTTTTTACCTCTTGCTTTTTCCCTCTTTGTAACTGTTTTATCGACAATTGTATTTCTTGCTACATGTTCTTCTGAAATTCGTTAACTTTTATCTCGGGCGACATAAAACAAAAAACTAGATAAGAAATAAAAAAATAAGATGTAAAAAATAGCAAAGCAAGAAAACGGAAAACAAAAAGCATATTGTAGAATAACCATAAGGCTAATTTTACAATGTGTTTTTTGTTTTCTTGCTGTTTGTCTCTTGTCTTATTGACCAAAAAGACAAAGGCTAATTTTACAATGTGCTCTTTGTTTTCTTGCTATTTGTCTCTTGCCTTTTTGGTCAATAAGACAAGAGACAAATAGCAAGAAACAGAAAACAAAAAACACATTGTAGATTTAGTCAGAGACAAGCAGCAAGAAACAGGAAACAAAGAGCACATTGTAGAATTAGCCTAATTTTTATCTTGCATTAAACAAAAACCTGACAAAAAGCAAAAAAATAAGATGTAAAAAGGGTAATTATTTAGAATACCCCCTCCTCCACTTCAATTCTTAATAAAAATATATTTATTCGACGTGCTTTCACTTAAAATGAAAGAATTTGGCAAAAAAATGCGGCAGTCGGTCTCGTGAATCGAATTATTAAGCATTAAGTTGAAGACTAGAAGATATCTCATCCCGACTCAATATAGCGCTACACTGTTAGAAATGTTCTTAAATTTTATTAACTTTTAAGTTATACAATTTGAATCTAATTTTATTACATTAAATTTAATGTATCTATAACTAAAAAGTATATTTGTGTACATGTATATAAAATTTAACGTATTTTTCATGAAAATTTATGAAATTTAATGTACTTTTCATTTTATTTAAGTAATTACTGTAACTTAATTTTCAGTTAAATCATTCATTACTTTTAATTTCGTTCATAACCACGAGCTTTATTTACTTCTAAAGGAAATATTTACATTTCTAACAGTATATGTATTCGTTTTGCATAAATTATACAAATTCACTGCTTTAGAAACACATTTACTGCTTTAAAAACAATTCACTGCTTTAAGCATACAAATTCTTTGCATTAGCAGTGAATTTGTGTTGGTAAAGCAGAGAATTTGTGTTTTTAAAGCAATAAATTTGTATTTTTAAAATAAAATTGGGTTTTTAAAGCAGTGAATTTGTGTTTTTAAAGTTGGTACTGAATCTTTCCTCATACAAGAAAGGATTCAGTACCAATTTCACGACGCGAAACAGATCGGTATTCTTAGTCGATTCTTATATTTAAGACTGTCTTAAGACAATCTTAAGATGTCGTAAATCAATCCAAGGACTATTAACATCTTAAGACATTAGACAATATTTAAGACGGTTTTAAAATAAAAATAGACTATGAATACCGCCCCATGTTTCGCGTTTCACAGTTGGTAGTCACTCATTGAGAAACAACACGGAGCAAAAGTAGATTAGGTTAAAAGGCGTGATTTGGTCAAACTACACACACCATTATCCCTTCCATCATTTCAGACATGATCTGGCCGTGTTGTCCTCTCAACACGGGAGCCATTTAAATAATAAGAAGAGATCTCTTCCATCATGCATGCTAGTGTTGTGTGGCTGTGGAAGTTTTCCTAATCTGAATAACTATAAATTTTAACGATTAATATCTCGGTTTTCGAGGTAGAGCGATGCTTATTTCTGTCAGATTTATTTGTTTCGTGCAAAAACGTATCGAATAAGCCTAATTTTATTGATTTTTGGGCTGTGAGGTAACTAAACTGTATAATTATATCATATATTTTATGTATATATAGTAACTTTCTATTAAATTATAATTTCAGCAATGTATTAAAAAAACAATGCAGTAAATTGGTACAATATCAAAATGATTGATTAAATACACATACAATATATTACAATATATATATCGACGCCTGAGTCATAGGTGTATAAAAAAAAACATAAAAAAGATTTATGTCAAAAAATGAATGAAAAACAGCATATGCTTTAAAAATACAAATTTACTGCTTTAAAAACACAAATTCTATTTCGCATAAGGCGTGAAGATCGGTCTTTGTCAGAATATCGCATATGAAATATGGTTTATATTGAGAAAATGAGAAGAACGATTCAAGTTGCACGAAATTAAAGAAGAGGTTATATAAGGCAATAGATATATTTTCTTCTCATAAATTTTATAATGGTAGAAGAACGGGAATTGTTTTGATTTTCAATCCTGTTTCTCGCACTCATTTTATTTATACATTATTTAATAATTATTTAATTATTAAATTTATTTATACATTATTTAATAATTATTTATTTTCCGTAACTAAATTTGTGTAATTTATGAGTAGTTAATATTGCGCTATATAGACCCTTTTTTAATTTTATTTTTTTCTTTTTTTATTATTTATTGGACGAGAATAAAAAATATAAAGAAAACAAATTATTTTTCTACATTGTATCCTGCTATGTTAATATATTTTTGCCAGCAGTTTGGCGATCCTGTTTTCATAAAAAGTAGGTTGTGTCTGCAACTAATTGCATAAGAATTCCTCTCCACTGGCATCATCTACGAATCTTACTGTCCTCCCAATTCTTCTTTTAATGATTCAAACAAATGATAACCGCATGGAAAGATTTATCTCAATGCGATTATTATTTGTTTGAGCCGCTAAAAGAATTGGGAGGATTTGAGGACGATATAGAGGAATTCAGTATAGAGGAATTCGTGCGCAATTAGCTACAGACACAATCTACTATTTTTAATAAAAACAGGATCGCTAAATTGCCCATCTGCTGGCAAAAATATATTAATGTAGCAGGGAACTATGTAGAAAAATAATTTTTTTTATAATAAGATAGGAAACAAGACCGTTTATGTTAAATAACATTACTTTAAATCCGAAGCGCCACTACGGTCTAAGTATTAAGATGTTGAACTAATATATATATTTTTCAAACGAATGAATTAATTTCAGAAATGATAATTACGTGCCGATATGGTTGTCGACATTAACGCAATTGATCTGAAATGTTAATAATCCCCCCAAAATTCCCCAAATTAATCTTAAAAAACTGTAATAAACTTATTTGCGAAAAAATATTGCCTCGGCCGGGAGTCGAACCTGGATCTCTTGCATTCCGTGCGAGCGTCCTGAGCCTTTAGACTACCGAGACCTTAAATTTTTTTTATATTTTTATTCTCGTCCAATAAATAATAAAAAAAATTCTCATTTATATTTGATTCACTCTCGTATATATGTTACATATATTACCAAAAATAACTTAATAGAAAGTTACTAGTTAGTACTCATATAAGTGTATAATTCAACTAGAATATAAATACAGTGCAGATTGCAGAAGAAGTGTACAAGATTAAAGAAATGGAGGTTAGTTTTAATTAATATTTCTTATTAAAGGGTTATAATTAAATTTTGACATAATTTATTATCGAAATTCATATAATATAATTATAATAAGTTACTTCTCTCATACTATATTATTAATTACCAACTTAACAAACTAGAGCAAAATTATATATTTATATACAAAGTGTCCCAAAATAATCGCCAAATATTTTATAGCTAAGTAGAGCGGACTAAACCGAGTCGAAAAGTCCTTTACCATTTTACAATTTTTGTAATAGTTAACAAGATATTACTAAAAATTGTCGAAAATTGATCTTCAATAATTTTTTACTTAAATACTATCAACTTTACAGAAAAACCGCAACAGACAAAAATTATTTATTTTCTTCTCCTAGAACTCTAAGAATTTTTTCAGAATTTTTTATCAACTTTTTGTACTGCATTTTCTTATTTTTACCAACATGAGAAAATATGGTATCAAAAAATTATGAAAAAAATTTTGAAAAAATTCTTAGTGTTCTATGAGAAGAAAATAAATAACTTTTGTCTCTTGCGGTTTTTCCGTAAAGTTGATTTGAGTAAAAAATTATTGAAAACCAATTTTCAGCAATTTTTAGTAATTAATATCTTGTTAACTGCGAAAATATTGTAAAATGGAAAAAGACTTTTCGACTCACTTTCACAAAGTATCACATTTACTTAATTGCATACTTAATTAATATCACAAAAATTGTTAAGAATACAATTAATGCATGCAGATGCGCAATCGTTCACTGAGCGACTAATTGTAAGTAGCAAGTTGAAAATGATTGAATTCAAAGGTAAGAATCAATTATCTTCAATTGCTACTTAGCCACTCAGCGAATGATTGTATATTTGAATGTACTCATTTACATCAATTAGTTTTACTTCTGATATAAGTTTTTGCGGAATCAATCATAATAGTTATTAATTATAGGATAATTATAGCACGTTCGTTGAGTATTTTTTAAATCTAATTTTATTCTTAAAAGTGCACATAATGTTTTGGTATTCAGTCTATTTCTTTTCTTCGTTTTAATGTCAATACACATTGAAAATATCCTTTCAACTTCTGCGTTGGAATGGGGTAATGAAAGTGCTGTGGCAGCAATTTGACATAAATTTTTAAAAGGCCATTCGTTATTGAATGTTTTAATTTTGGACAACTCATGCCAAAATTCTACAATCGATTTTTTACATAATTGTTTTGACAATGAGCTTTCAAAATAATATTTTAACATTTTCTATTCTGTTAAAACATTATTCTTATCAATTATGTTGCTGTACTTGTCACAAATATATTCTAGATTAGACCGGTTAGAGCTTTTTAATGCAGTCGGGTGTAAAAAATTTAATTCTACAATTAATTTATCGTCTATAGATAATCTTTTTAAAGTTTCTTCAATAGCTACCTGGTAAAATTTCAAACATCTTAACTTAAATTCAAGTATATCATTATTTTGATTAACAATACTAGATAATCTTTGCAGCAAAACCAATGTTAATCTTTTCCAGCGGCAATAGCATATTCGGATTTTTTGGATTAATTTTATTTATATTTTCAAATGCTTTTGGATGTAAAAAATTTGCACAAATTAATCATAAAAATCTGTGACTTTCTTCTCCTAAACAATTAATTACAATACCTTCAGATTGAAACAATTTGTTAAAATTATTGAATAAAGATAAGACATTCTAACACAAATATATTCGGATTATCTTTTAATAGATATGTATAAAAGATTCGTTTTTATCAAGCATTACATTTGTATTATCGCTGTAATAACCTACAATTTTGGATGTATTCAAATTATACATTTTTTAAACATTGAACAAAAAGTTTATACATATTTTTAGCCATAGCTCTATCATATGGTATTTTTAAAATTCCAACAAGTAAGTTTTAACTGAGTCATCTTTAAAATATTTGACCAAAGATACACAAATTCTTATCATTACTGACATTGATGCTTTCGTCTATGAAGATAGAAAAGAACGAATGCTGCAAATCGTTATCGATATACTTCTTAATGTTTTCCGAAAGAATCTTTTTAATTAAATATGTACACTTACTGTTTTTAACTTGAATTTCAGAAAATAATTGACTATCATTAAAAATATCTTGTGACAGAGCAATTATTTTTTCTATTACGCGAAAACTTAAATTATACTCAGCAGCTAATACAGCATATCTCAATTCGGCCTCTATACATGGCTGAGTATTCTTTTTTTACCATAAAACTACCCAAACAAAGACTCGGTGTTGACATTTTTTACATGGGTAGCAGTACCTGCTTCTGTAGTTCACTTTTTCCAACAGTTATGATTTTATTAGAAGCTTTACACATTGCTTTGTATTTATTATTAAGAACTGGTTCAAGTCAATCTTTGAATAATTATTCATTCAATCAAGTAGTGGAGAAAACTTGACGTCACCATATTTTTTCTTCTCCTTTGGAATTCGGTTTTTTCTTTTTTGAACTTTCATCGTTTGACTTTGTATTTTCTTTTAAATCTTTTTTCTCATAAGGTTCAATAAACAATTTTGATTCATCGGAATTGTTGGTAGAAATATCGCTTTCTTCGCCTATATCGTTATCAGTAATATCGCTTTCGGAGCTATAATTTTCAGACATCACGAACTATAAAAATTAAATAATACTCAATATCATTCTGTTACCTGGCTATTTTCTTATAAAACTATAAAAACTATAAAACTATAAAACTATAAAACTAACCTCATATTTAGAAGATTTTTTTCTCTAGAAAAAGAGGACGGTGCAATTGCTATTGTGAATGCCAATGTATAGGTTAGAGAGTTAGACAAAGACAGATGTACATACACGCTCCAGTATAAATGATATCCGTATCTCTCAGCGCGCAGCGCGACTGGTGACATACACTGTGCACCACTCGCCAAGGGACACCACTTACGGCTGTGTTTCAAAATTTACTGAAAATCTGTAATTTACATCAGGTACACTATAGATTTTCAGTACTGGTAGTAAATTTTGAAACACAGCCTATGTCAGTTGCTGTACGCAAAAATTGTATTTGTCAAATTATCAAAATGTCCCTACATTTTTCGAAATTTAGCCAAATCCTCCCTACGTCATTTTTGCGGTTAAATATCCCTACGAGTAGGGAGAACAGTAAGTCCTACGACTGGCAACACTGCTCCTGTCAAGTTCACTCTTTCTGTGACCTGCGACTGAGAAGATATATTTTTTCGTGATACTCCGTTCTGAGATTGCTTATCGCCACATAGTTATCTTTATTTATAAAGTATTTATTTAAAATATTTTATAATGCTTACTGAACAGGAGCGTATATCCCTTTTAATAATGCGAGGATGGGATGATCGTCGGAGGTCTTACGCATACGTGACAGAACTTTTCAATCAAATTTTTAGGAATGAGGATAATGGTATATCTAAATCGACTGTTATTTGTACTGTACAACATTTTGAAGAAATGGATTTTGTAAAAGACCGTAATAGACAAGATAGACTAGCAATAGCGACAAATCTTGATAAAAAATTGAATGTTCTACAGTCTTTTATCGAAGATCCACGTAATTCAATTCGCAAAGTTGCACAACAACACGACATCGACTCTATGTCAGTTCATAAAATTCTAAAAAAGGAGAAATTTCATCCATATAAGATCCATCTGGTGCAGGAACTATGTGAAGATGATTTTGATCGTCGCATTGAATTTTGCGAAAGTATGATGTTAAATATTGATAGAAATATCTTTTATTTGTAGTCAACATTATTTTTTCAGATGAAGCTACTTTTGAGCTAACAGGGAATGTAAATCGACATAATTGCAGATATTGGAGCGATGAAAATCCTCATTGGATGTACGAGGCACATACTCAGAATCAGCAAAAAGCAACGTATGGGCTGGAATTTTAAATGAAGCCATTATTGGGCCTTTCTTTATTGAAGGTAATTTAAACGCTGACACTTAGTCATGCTTCAAGATGAAATAGTTCCGGCAATCCAAAACATCGTTCAAAACTTCAATGACATTTGGTTCCAGCAAGATGGGGCGCCATTTCACTACGATTTACGAGTACGCCAATATCTGAATGAAGTTTTTCCGAATGGATAGGAAGAAGGGGTTACATTGAATGGCTAGCACGGTCGCCTGATCTAATTCACTTGATTTTTTGTGGGGATATTTAAAGGGAAAAATTTATAATACTAAATCTCGAAATTTTAATGATTTACGTCAACGAATAATAAATGAATTTAGAATCATGCCTCGCGAATTCTGTAGAAATGCAGTCTTAAGTTTTTATAATCATCTAGCACATTGTCAGACTGTGGAAGGACGCCAATTTGAGTATTTGCTATAATATGTAATATTATTCTTTTAACCCTAGCTCGCTATACTGGGATATGAAGTATCTAATGCGATTTTTCATATTGCAATTCAGACTTCAGCTTTTTATGATGTAATTTAAGAATAAAATATTTTTTGTTTCATTTGTTTGTTTTTGTCTTACTCTAGAGATATCAATTTTGCAAGTGATAAGTTAAAAATGTTTTCTATTCAAAGATAACTTGACAAAGTTCCAGATCCCGGTGGGGTCTTTCTCTAGCTGAGAAAGTAACTAAACACTGGTAGATAAGGCGAGTTAGGTTAAAGGAATGACAAATGCTCAAACGAATGACAGTAGATATATCATTGTCTTTATTTCTAAAAGATTGAAAAGTTTTGTCGCTTGCGCAAGAACTCATATGACCCTATTCTCGCATCATTAAAAGGGATACGAGCACCTTAGCTTAGGTAATGCTAATGCCGCGGCGGTTCCGTAACTTTCAACTCTCATAACTTGAAAAGTATTGATTAAAAAGAGGCTTTATTATTAGTGTTTTGGAAAGCTCCCGATCTCAGCTTAGATTCTAAAATCAAAAATAAGATGTTTAAAAAAATCGATTTAACCTTGACTTGACTTTGGTAGCGCCATCCAAGATCAAATTTATAAGGTCAATCAATAGATCATTTTCAACCTTATAACTTTATAAAACATTTTTCTCAAAAATTATCACTTTTGAAGGTATTTAAGGGGTCCGGGGTACTTTTTCTACACTCTGTATATATATGTATATATACATACACACATTAATATTACTACGTAAAACATAGTTAAATATTATCTTCTTCTTGAATGCTACCTTCTGTGTATAACCTGAATTCTTTACTTACTTAGCAGCAAATCTCGTAAGAAAAATAACACCAGATCTATTATTGAAAACTAGCACACACGTCAGCACGCAGTACATCATGTTTCTAGTAGCGTAGAACTAGTAGCACAGCAGTTAACGATGAATATACAGGGTGGGCCATCTATTGGTACGTTTTTAAAAATGCGATCAAATGAGCATACATTGATCTTTTTTATTAATTTTTTTTTTGTTGTGAAGCTAAAAGTATCCGCGTCAAGAATGAAAAACGATTTCGTTCATGTGGCTCCCTCTACTGGCCTTACAGTATGCCATTCGGTCACCCCAATTATTAATGACATTTTGGACTACCTCGGCGCCAATTTCACTCAAAACAGTCGTAATATTGTTTTTCAAAGCTGGAATTGTCTCTGGATTATCCGCATAACATCGGTCTTTAACGGCACCCCACAGGAAAAAGTCCAGCGGTGTCAAATCGCAGCTACGCGCAGGCCAATTGACATCTCCTGAACGGCTGATTATGCGGTTGTTGAACTTGGTGCGCAGAAGGTCGATGGTAAGTCGGCTTGTATGGCATGTGGCGCCATCTTGTTGAAACCAAAGGTCGTCCACATTCATAGTGTCGATTTGAGGCCATAAAAAGTTGGTCAACATGGCTCTGTAGCGTTCGCCATTGACGGTAACGGCGTTTCCAGCATCATTTTCGAAGAAAAATGGGCCAATTATGCCACCACTCCAAAATCCACACCAAACTGTGACTCTTGGAGGATGCATTGGTCTCTCTACGATTGTGTGTGGCTGTTCCGAGCCCCAAATCCGGCAATTTTGCTTGTTCACATATCCGCCGAGATGGAAATGAGCTTCGTCCGAAAAGATGATTTTTCGACCAAAATCGACGTCATTATTGAGCTGGTCTATAGCCCACACAGCAAACTGATATCGAAGCGGATGGTCATTTGCTTTCAACTCCTGAGTCATCTGGATCTTGTAGGCGAATAATCCGAGGTCTTTGTGCAGTATTCTCCTCAGGCTGGTGCGACTAATGCTCAGTTGCTGCGATCGGCGTCGAGTTGAAGTCGTCGGATTCTGTCTCACACTTTGGGCCACAGCCTCAATATTCTCGGGTGTGCGCACTGTCCGAGCTCTGGGACCACTTCTGTCATCCACTAACATCCCTTTCTCACGAACTTTCCTCACCAATTTGCGTATAGCTCCTTCGGTGGGTGCTCTATCACGACCCATATTTCTTTTCAAAATTCGTACAGTTTCGGCGACACAGCACTGACTTTGAAAATAAGTTTTTAAAATTTCAAAACGCTCTTCAAGAGAAAACATGTTGTTTCGTGCCGCGGACGGTATGACTAATAAACTGTCAAAATTTCGGGTCTGTAGCTCGTTCGGTGTTGCCATACGACGAAATTCAAAAACGTACCAATAGATGGCCCACCCTGTATAACGCCTTGCATGCGATCGCAGGAAAACAAGCATCGTATGCTGCCAGCATTAGCATTACCCAAGGTCCGATCGACGATTAAAATCTCTTAAATGTTGTTCAGGATCATGTCCTAGATATTATTTGTCGAGATCAACGTCATTGGAGTTGTTCTTATTTTCATTTGCACTAAAAATTCATTTTTACGTAAAAATGATGTGGAAGGGTATCCCACTTAATTACGGTCCACAAATTAAAATATATTACTTTTTATTCAGCTTTATACATGTACAGAGGTACCTTTCGGTACTTATGTTATTTATTATAGCGTTTTGCGGTGTGAGGTGTGCGTGTGCTAGAGTATTATGTTTCTTCCTCGGAGTCCTCGGAGTCGGAGTCGGTTCCAAAGAGCTGGCGTGTCAACCGCGGGTTGATCTCTCTATTCCTTCGTCCCGGTATCCTCGGTTGTATGGCAGAGGGCTAATCGGCGGCCCGATTTCCAACTCCCGCAATTCTTTAAGCAGCGGTATCAATGGTACTGGCCACACAAGGTGTTCGTGCTCGTCTGCTTGTTGATGCACGGTCATCGTCGCGATCCCTGACAGGGTATTCTCTCGCGGGAGTTCTAATGGTATAAGCCTCCATAGGAGGAGAGTCGTAATACCTGGATCGAATGACTTTTTCATTTTCTCCATCGGAAGTTCTTCTGCGAGGACGACCGGAATGGTCCCGGCGACGCTTCTGTGGCAGTGTGTACGCCTCTCATTGCCAGAAAATAATTACCGCAAAGGTCCGAATGGGGCTCGCTCTGCTTTGCGAAGGTCCGGTAACGAGCTCACTTTGCGAGGAAATGTAAAGGCCTGAGGGTGAGCTCGCTTTGAGAGATAGAGTGAAGGCCTGAAGGCTCATTTCACAAGGGTATGTCTAATATGAGAGTAAAGGCCTTTATCGAGCTCACTCTAACTCTAGTGAGAAGAAACCTCCCGCAGAGCCCTATTTCTATGAATGATAAATTATTCTTGCGCGCGGGTTACTACTATGGCCCTCTTGCGGCGGCGGTCGGGACACGCGCCGGGCGGGCGCTCGATCAGCTTCAAGTGTACTGGGCGAGCGACTCAGGGGCAGCGCAGAGCGCGTGCGCGCTTCGGCGACTCGATTAGTGACATTTTAAGCCGCCACATGACTCGCTTGGTTGTTTTAAAGTTTATTTTACAACGTAAAAGTTCGCTTCTTATCGTTTGTTCCGTTGGCTACTCCGGAGTTTGTGGTATTTTGGTTTGCTCCGGTTCTATTTGTTCCAGCTTGTAGGCTGGCTTTAACCTATCTAATGACACGTTGACGGATCATCCATTAATTCGTATCTTGAATGTTTTCTCGCTTCTGCTGAGAACTTGATAAGCTCCGTCGTATGGCGTTTATAAGGATCCTCTTGGAGCATCGTGTCTCATGAAGACTTGTTGTGTTGCCAGGTCTTTATATATAAAAGTAGCTTTCTCTCCGTGTCTTTCGAGTTTCGGTTGTAACTTCTTTATTGTCCTGCTCTCACGTTTTGAAAAATCATCTGAATTGTCGGTTTCGTCGAGGAATTGTGCGGGTAATCGGATTGCTTCCCCATATACTATTTCAGCCGATATAGCTTGCAAATCTTCTTTCCATGCGGTTCTGTTGCCCATCAATACTACTGGTAATATTTCTGTCCATTTTTCTGTTTGGTGACTTTTAATGGCTGTTTTTCATTGTCGATAGAATATTTCTATAAGGGCAAGTCGATAACTTTTTAGAAAAACATAGTAAAACACATTTTTTTTGATCGATTCATTTTTATTTCTCAACATAGTCTCCTTTCAGCTCGATACACTTGATCCAACGATTCTTTAACTTTTTCAAGACGTCCGAATAATATGATTTGTCGAACCCTTCAAAATAAGCCTCTGTTTCGGCGATGAGCTGCTCTCTGGTGGTGAATCTCTTTCCTCCGAATCATTTCTTCAGATTTGAAAACAGGAAATAGTCGCAGGGGCCTAAATCTGACGAATATGCTGGATGAGGAAGCAATTCGTAGCGGAATTCGTTGAATTTGGCCATCGGTGCCGGGCACGTGTGAATCCGTGCATTGTCTTGATGGAAGAGCACTTTTTTCTTCGTCAAATGGGGACATTTTTTCTTTAAAATATTGAAATGGTCCAATAAGGCTGCGTAGTAATCGCCATTGATCGTTTGCTTCGACGGAAGGTAATCGATATGAATTATACTTCGTGCATCCCAAAAAACTGTAGCCATCATCTTTCCGGCCGACTTCACGGTCTTCGCCTTCTTCGGAGCTGGTTCACTCGGTGAAGTCCATTGTCCCTTCGCCTCGGGTGGGAAGGAATGGATCCATATTTCGTCCACAGTAATGAATCGATGCAGAAATTCATCTGGATTACGTTGAAACATCTCCAAACATTGTTTTGAAATCGTTACATGGTCGCGCTTATGATTCACAGTGAGCAAACGCGGCACCTATCTTGCCGATAGCTTTTTCATATCTAATTGTTCGTGCAAAATTGAAATCACTGTACCATGTAATATGCCTGTGGCCTCAACGGGAAGGATATGTCTAATATTAGAGTAGAGACTTATCGAGCTCACTCTAACTCTAGTGAGAAGATGCTGAAGACTTCCCGCAGCTTTACTTCTATTAATGGTGAATCATTCTTGCGCGCGGGTTACTGCTATGCTGCGTGGCGGCGGTCGGGACTCGCGCCGGGCGAGCGAATCAGGGGCAGCGCAAATCGCGCGCGCGCGCCCCGGCGATTAGTGGTGTTTTAAGCCGCTACATATGAAAATAAGAGGAATAATTTTTTTCTCTCTCCAATATCCTCGATCTTGATAAATGTTATCCAGGACACGATCCTGAACAACATTCAAGAGGTTTTAGCTGTCGATTGGATTTGGATAATGCTAATGCCAGTGGTACTGTACCTTTCAATCGTAACTCAAGAAGTATTCAGTAAAAAATAACTTTATTATAGTGTTTTCGAAAGCTCTCGACATTGGCTGTTAGATTATCTGGAATCAAAAGTAGGGGATTACACTTTAAAAACGACATGACCTTGACCTGATCTTGACGCAACCCAAAGTCAAATCGATAAGATCAGTAAATAGATCTTTTTGAACCTTACAACTTTTGTTTAAACAATTTTTCTCAATAATGCCGTGTTTCCGAGACAAAAATTTGTAATGCTTTATTTTGAACACACGGTATATACAGGATGATTCACGTAAATCGAACATTTTGAATATTTTGCTTATTTTTGATGATATAAGAAAATGTTTCAAATGAAAATGGAACGATTTCGAAGGGGGTGTATTTTGGTTAGGTTTTTTTTTCTAGGTGGAAGCTTCAAAGAGATATGAAGGTAATTTTCATTTTTTTTTAAATTATATTATTCCTCTAACTATTCTGGATATAAAAGTATTAAGATAGAGGTATAAAACAAAATATCTCGTAAACTATTAATTTTTTGCAAAAAATTTATAATTGGAAAAATTTATAATTTGCACAAAATTTATGAGATATTTTATGTTCCATATCAAAATGTGTCAGAATAAAGTGTAAAGTGTTTTGTAAACTATCAATTTTTTAATATCTCTACCTTAATATTTTTATATGCAGAATACTTAGAGGATTCATATTATCTAAAAAAATCAACAGTAATAAAAAAATTATCAATAATTTCATTTAAAAAAATAGAGGTGATCCTCATATCTTTTTGGTGCCTCCACCTTAAAAAAAAAAAAAAATGCACAGTGGTCCAAACGACCGAAAAATTGGCTAAGATTAAAAAAATGAAAGTTATTATTCTGATTTAATAGCATAGAAAGTTATTATTCTGGTTTAATAACATAGAATTATAGAGGGGGTATTATTGTATAAATATCAAAAGGAAAGAAAGCTCTTTCTGATATCTTAGATTGTACAGTACATTGCACGAATGCCTAAGATTCGATTTTAGAAGTCTATATTTCGTTCTTAGTAGTTATTTTTACGACCGGATGTTGCATCAGCGATCATGAATATATCGTAATGTTAGTAAATTGTGTTTTGACAGCCCGACCGATGTAACCTCAGTTTTGATTAGTGAAATTTCTGAAATATTCCAAAATATTTGAAAGAAGTCGGACATCGAAGCCTTTAATATATCAGATAAATTATAGTTTTGAAGAAGTATAATTGCTTTTACACTTGCAATAAGAAAATATACTTTGTGGTTCGTTTTTCTTACATAGATAAGAAGTAGAAGTGGAATTTGTATATATATATTATACTTTCATTTATTTATGATTAACATATTTTAAAAATTACATTAAGGGTATATTCTCGTGTAACCACACTAAAAATAAAGCTTTTTTTTGGAATTTTTCTTAAAAAAAATGTACGATTCTAATTTTTTACATATTTATTAATACACATGTCAATATAAGAAAAAAAATTTTTACAGTAATATTTTCATTCCAAGAAATTCCAAGAAATTAGTTGAGAGGTGCAGAGTTGAAAAAATGAGATATCCAAATGGTTATCACGACATCTTGAGAATCAATAGCCAAAAATCAAAACACAAAATTTTGTCTTAAAGTTTATTTGCGTGGCTATCACGTAAACTAGAATTATTGAAAAATATGGAAAATTCGCAAATTGACACGTGTTTTTAGAAAGTGATGCGAGAACGTTTTTTTTGTCCAAAAAGGTTGGATAAAAAATTTAATTTTTAATGAAATCAGTTTATTCTAGTTTATACGATAGCTAATCGATTTACGAATACAACATCGCAAGAATTTTTAAAATCAGTTGATTAGTTTTTCCGAAATCAGGTCAACCGCCCCAAAAAAATAACGTTTTGAGAAAAACGCGTTTAAAATTTTTTTACAGATTTTTTAAATTAAAATAATAATTAAATTATTTACCGTTAATCAGCGATTCCTGGTCCATAAAGTAAACCTTCAACTTCCTCAAATATTTGGGTAAAAAAAGAACTTTTGACTGTAGAATCGTTAATTCTTCGAATTTCTGAAATTTTGACAGTGTATTCTTGAAATGTTGTACAATCGAAATAAAAAATGTAATAAAAAAATCGATTTTTTGAAAATTTTACATTAGAAGTATCCTTAAGGGGATATTCTAATCTAGAAACTGAATTTTTATACTATTTTTGCGAATTTTTAAAAAATATAATATAATATAAAGTTTTTTGAGACAGGATTTTTTCCTATATATCTATATATATTTGAAATATGTTTTAGAAGTTTTTTTATTAAAAAGTAATTATCAATATGCCCTGTATAAAACATTAAACAAAGTAATGAAAAAAAATAGGTGTGGCTGCCACGATTCCAGTTCTTCTTATCTGAAACAAAAATTCAAAGAAATTCTTAATTAGTATAAGTTTGACTATAGGTACCAGAACGAAAAAAAAATACTGAAAATTTAAAAAATGACGTAATGTCAAAAATTTTGTTTCAATTTTTGCTTTTTTTTCGCCAAAATAGTTGTAAAAATTAGAAAAAAAATATATTTCGACTTGATCGTGATAGCAACTATAGTTATATATGTGTGCATATATTCGACTCGATTGTCAAATGGTTTTTGAGATATCATGGCAGCCAATTTAAAAAATTGTGATTTCGAGAAAAACGCGTTTAAAGTTTTTCATACTGGTTATATAGAGACAATTTTACTTACGATCAATCACTCTGGGGCCATAGAACAAACTTTCCTTTTCCTTGTAAAAATGTTGCGGAAGTCTTCTTTTCTTTCTACGACTTGCTTTTTCTTCTCTAGCGAAGTCAGTAGAGCACCGCTTCGAGCAAGTGACACGAGCTTTGTTCCGGGAGTTTGCGTACATCTCCGCTTGCTAACCAATAACCATTACATTCGTAACTTTTAAAATTTATATATATATATATATATATATATATCCATTTTTAATATTTTGCATGTAAATAACAATTTACGTCCGCTCGTTCAAAGCTACTAAGCCGAGAAAATAAATGCTCCTTCACAAAAAGATCAAACTTGATCATTAGACAGATCCTACTTTAGAAAGATCTCACTCCGTGTACATGACTTTGTAAGAATAACAATTTTCCGACCTTAGTTGAAATAAAAATGATCGATTAACAATGCTTTATTGTGCGCCGCGTGGCACATGAAACGTGCGAGCGTCGAAAACAAGTCGGAAACCGATTAGATCCCTATTAGATGTTATAACTTTCTTAATTTTGCAAATGAAACTTATTTCTTTTGCAGACATATTTTTTATGACAAATACTTGCGAAATATGTAAAAAAAAATTGATATGTTTTGTCCCGCTAGACTATGATACCCCCTTAAAGAGCTGTCATCAAAAATTCTAATTTACGAACAGATTTATTGAGAAAATTTTTATTTCGCGAAATCCCGTTATGTTTCAAAGTTGAATATGAAGATTATATTGTTCTGTATCTAAATTTGCAAAGTTTTTTTTATTCTTTTCTGCTACTCTCGTTATATTACCATTTTTATTGCAGTCGCATATTCTCAGATCGATCAATTGGTATGCATTAAGAAAGGAATCTGCTTGATTAAAAATGATTATTGTGGTGAATAAATAATACATAATAAATAAAACAATAATAAATGAATAAATAATAATAAATAAATAAATGATGATTAATAAATAATAATAAATGAATAATACAGTTTGGTATAACATTTTGTTTAATGGATTTAATTATACAAATAATTACATAAGTTTTTAATTTTGAAGTTATCAGGAAAAAATTTTTTATTTTAATAAAAGATTATTTGAATAGCCAAATGATATAGTATTTTTTTTTATAATTTTGACTTCAGATTCATATTCAGCGATATCGAAAACCTCAAGATATCGAGTTTTGGCTTATTATTAAACATTTTCCTGACATAGACATCTGCCATTATTAGCTCTGCCAATTTATATTTTGTAATTTCGACCATGATATAAAGCACATACGTCATGGCATACGTCACGCTTGGACAGATTCGACTATTTCCGGAATAATAGTCCGAATACAAGAATTGTAACACTTACTTAAGTTGTAGACGTAAGTAATGCATAAGCTTTGGCATATGAAGTACGATTTATTGCCGTCTCTTGGAAACACGGCAATAAGTTGTCATACGTGAAAGCTTATGCGTTACTTATGTCTACAATTTAAGTCTTAAGGCTGTAGCATATCCGCCCCCACTCGTCCCGAGCAGGTAGAGTGAACTAAACTAAGTAGAAAAGTCATGTACCATTTTGCAATGTTCGTAATAATTAACGAGATATGAACGTTTAAAAATAGCCGAATACGTGCGTCCACCTGACCTACTATTGCCGAAGGTACGACCCATCGAGCGCACGGCACGCGGGCCGCGAGGAGCGGAGACAGGCGCGCCGCGCCATTCGAGCTTAGAGGCTCGCGATGGTAAGCCCCGCTCACGGCCCGCGCGCTCGGTGGGCCGTACCTTCGGCAATAATAGGTCGGGAGGACGCGCGTATTCGGCTATTTTTAAACGTTAATATCTCGTTAATTATTACGAGCATTGCAAAATGGTGGTCCCGTACTTTTGGTAATAATTGGTCGGGAGGACATGCATATTCGACTATCTTTAAACGTTAATATCTTGTTAATTATTGCGAGCATTGCAAAATGGTAGAGGACTTTTCTACTCAGTTTAGTCCATTCTACCTGCTCGAGACGAGTGGGCCGTATATTCATGCCACCCTGTATATATATATATATTTTTTTTTTTATTGTATATAGATAGATGAATGTTCAGCCGGTGGGGATAGTGGAGCAGAAGAAGATGAAGAAGGAGCTTCGACACATGGTTCTAAAACTGATAGTAGCAGTAGTAGTATAAGTGGTAGTAGTACAACAACAGATAGCGAACAAGATAGCGCAGAAGATCATGCTATGAGCAGTAGTGAAAGCCATAGTTCTGCAGAGGAAGATGAAGAGGAAAATGAAAATGCAGAATTCATAGTAAACATTGAGAATCCCGATGCTTTGGTAAGATCTATGTCTGGTTCTATACTTATATTTAAACGTAATTAATGTAAATTAGTAATAAAAATCATAGGCAAAGTTATTTATCTTTTCATTCTTTTTCTCATTATTATCAACATTTTGTATTATTTTTTTCACTTTCGATCGATTTTTTTCTAAACAAATTATTTTTCGAATTTTAATAATTTGGAAAATCACTTCTTTAGTAAATGATACTATTAGCATTTAATGATCTCATTTTTAAAAAAATGGGACAATTAAATTATGTTTTATTTATTTTTGAGATTAAAAAGATTATGAAAATTGCTTCAGTAGTTCTCAAGAAAAAGAATACTGATGCTGTTTGATATGATCTTCATTTCATTATCACTCATATTTCTTAAAATAATTTATACTGTGTTTTTCTTTGTTTCAAATCAAGATTATAAGTAAAAAATTTTATGTATTGAAATGAAATAAATTTATACATTAAAATATATCAATACAATAGAAGATTGCAACAAATTATTTTACAAAAATTTAAAACATTTTATTTGCATATTTCATTGTTTATTACTTATTTGAAATTATTATTGATATTTTCAACATTTTTTAAACAATTTATAATTATAGTGATAAACTTATTTAATCAAACAGTATGTTTAATTTTTATTTACAATATATGTATATACATAACTTTAATACATTATTTGTTATTTACAAAATAAAATTGGAAAGAATATTTAAAGTTGGGTGTGGGAAAAAGTTCGTGGCGATTTTTTAGTAAAATTCAAGTGTTGTTCTTAGAGTATTAAAATCAATTTATTTAAATCAAATATGCTCCATTATTTTCAATAATATTTTGCCATTTTTGGGAGAGAGCCATAATCCCATCACGAACTTCTGTGGTTTCTGGTCGAAAAACTGCTTTAAGTGATTTTCACAGGCCTCTTTTGAAGCCAGCTTTACACCATTAAGAGAGTTCTGCAGAGACTTAAACAAATGATAGTCTGATGAGGGTGATAGTCTGATAGGGGATGAGGTGCTATGTCAGGATTATACGATGGATGCATTAAGATTTCCCAGCCAAGCTTTCGCAATTTTTGTCGAGTTATCAAAGATGTGTGTGATCGAGCGTTGTCGACATCCCTCCTATTGATTAATTCTGACCGCTTCCTCTCAATTGCTTGTTGTAATCTCTCCAGTTGTTCACAGTAGAGTTCGGAATTAATTGTTTGATCGGGCGATAACAGTTCATAGTGAACAATTCCCTTCCAATCCCACCACACACACAACATCATCTTCTTCGTTGTCAATCCAGGTTTTGCGATTGCTTGTGCCTTCTTTCCTTCCTTTATCTACGATCTTTTGCGAGTTCGATTGTTGTACGTGATCCATTTTTCATCCAGTTATCATTCTCTTCAGAAATGGCTCAATTTCATTCCGTTTCAGTAGCGTATCGCAAATGTTAATTCGGTCCATTATGTTCTTAACACTCAATTCGTGAGGAACCCAAACATTGAGTTTCTTTTTGTTTCCAACTTTGTGTAAATGATTTAAACTGTTTTGTGGTCGATGCCTAGTTCCCTGGCAATCTCCACAGTATTCACATGCTTATCACGCTTGACTTTTTTCATGATTTTATCGGACTTTTCAGTAATTAGTCGACCGGAGCGAGGTTCATCTTTCACATCGAAATTTCCAGTACGAAAACGAGCGAACCATTTCCGTGCTGCTGATTTGATAGAGTATCTTTACCGTAAATAGCACAAATTTTTTTACAAGCCTGTGCAGTGTTCTTGCCTTTGTAGTAATACTGCAAAATGTAGCGAATTTTTTTTTTATTTATTTCCATTTTCAAAATAAAATAATTTTTGATCCACTTCACCAATTTCAATCTTTTTCGGCTCAAAACAAAGGTTAAAATATCACTTTTTAAACGCACGTCTAATGTCGATGCGATTAGTAGTTACCGACTGTTGAGCATTTAATATCATCTAATGGGAAAAACGCTACGAACTTTTTCTCACATCCAATACATAAACTATAAAATTTAATAATGTAATAACAATAATTGTATAATTAGGAAATTTTGGTGTGTGTGAAGTGTTAGCACGGCGTTTTATTATAATAATTTTCAACATATTGATAAGACAGTATTCATCATAGGGCCGTAGCAAAAAGGCTGGCGACAGTGTCTTATGACTTAAGTCTTATGCCTTTAGTAAGCCCAGATCTACAATAGCCTTAAGTTTTTTACGCTTTAAGCCATAATAAATGAATGAATTGTAATCGATTATTCTTCTCGTATTGGACTGAAATTGGTCAGTTTTTTACGGTTTAAGGAGAATCCTAAAGCCGTCTATATTACCGACTAAATCATATAATTTTTGTATGACAAAATTGACAAATACTTTTTTCTCTTTCACAGATTCGAAAACTCTTTTCCAGTAAATTAAAGTATACGCATTAATACGTGTTTGTGAGATGGAGTTTATGCCGAGAACGATCAAAAATTTCGAAATTGATATATTTTTTACCATTTCTTAGTGTAACATGGCGTCTCAAGCTATCAAGTCGTAACAGCATTTTGCTTGATACAAAAGTTTTGCAACCTGTATTTACGAAATAGTAATCCACAAACACGTAATTTGTACGAACAAATAACGTCGAATCCTTAGAATTAAACTTAGACACTTTATCGCGATGAATTTGTTATATGAAAATTGACACGAACATGCGACTGCATGTATCATAGGTTGCGTGAGATATAGGTGTGATATATAAAGACAGGTCGATGCGATGGAAAAAGTGACTTCTAGTGACTTCGTCGGAATTCGAGCTTTGCTTTAGAATCTCCTTAAGGCTCCTGATTAGTCGCGGCGATCATGTTGGAATCGTGACGGCAGAAGCGAGGAATGACACGTTAATTTATATTGCATGCCATTTTTAAAGACAATTTGGATGAAACGAAATGACGAGATCACTTTAAAACACTTGTAAAAATCGATGAAAACTGTCCTTTCCGCCCTTGATAAATGGTCGTAAAAGGCACGTAAAGTGAATCTATATTCGGGCAGAAATACACAGTTCGACAGCTGTTGAAACGAGTAAAATATACACTTTTACATATAAAATTCCAAGATAACTTTAGTTTTCATTGATAATTATGACCATGATAAGTACGAGACAAGTAACAATTAAGCAAATAATAACGAAATGGCATAAATTTTGTCGTCAAAACGTCACTTTTCCTCGCCTATAAGTTTGGCCATTTATCGTGGTGCGGTGTTGTAACACACATACAAGCACGAGCCCATGTCCGTGTGCTCGCCTGCGACGCGCCAAGAGTGAACGAGACAGCGAGCTCCTTCTCACACTAGTCATTTGTTTCATGCGACCGAAAATGCTTTCTCGATAATCTCGGTCACTCAGTAGAGGTAGGCATCAATAAGGAACGGGGGGGGCATTCTGAATAACATATAAGTTTTAATAAATTGTAGTAATAGTGTATCCCTCCCATCCAGAATAGTATAAATCATGTTAAAACACAACCGTTTACGAGATAGTTAATTGTTTACGATTTTTTAATGCGCGTTACCTCCTTCATAAACTCTAGTAGCAAAAACAGTTCAGTAGAAGTAGAATTTTACCGGAAAAAAATTATAAACCAGCATTTCTTTTCACGAAAGTCTTGAAAGGCCATGAGAAAAGAAATGCGTATGTTTGAGACTAGAGACTTGTGAAGAAAATATGTGAAAAAAAAATCAAATAGTTGCAAAAAGCACATTTTTTGCTTGTAAAACGAAAGATATATTGATTGTATAGAAAAAAATTCGGTATAAAAAATGTAAATATTCGAAATAACTATAAAATGAGACGTGAAACATTAAAATTGACCTATTAGTTTACTAGAAACAAAAAATATATAAAACACCGAAAAAGGTCTTTTTTTCTCTGTGTTTATTGAGATTTAAACGCAAAGCTTTGAAATTCTCGTAAAATGTAGCCCTTGTAATGACGAAAATTTAGCCTTGAACAAGCCTGAAATGTTCACTAATTTTTGCAAAAAGCCATTTGTTCTAACTAAAAACCTGTCTGCGGAAAACTTAATTTCTTCATTTTTGAACAGTTGCATAGCAATTTGCAGAGGTGATTTTTCTTTTTTAAGAATTGCACTATCATGTACACTTAATGACAAAACGATTTTTTGCAATTAAACTATTATAAAACGACTTTAAAAAGTGAGTAACTTTTTCTGTATAAAAACATGGAAATAATTCCGTTAATATGCATCATATCAAAACCGTGCAAAATATTCGATATCTGACATTTTTCTACGAATTTAAAAAAAAAACATAATAAAAATGAACGTGGTTTATAAATCAAAACTTATGAAAAGAAGAGCATAAAAACTGCACAAGATATTGTTTGTGATATTTAATTATCATTACATTAATAAAACATTAGACGTTTCGGCCACAATCTGGCCATCTTCAGTAAATTCACAATATTCTTAAAACGAATTACATATAGCTAACATTAAATTCTGTCGTGTAATATAACTATGTATAAACGTGTTCTTTCATCATGTGAAGGTGCCTCGTACAAAAATGTTACAACGCCAATTATCATCTTACGAAATATGTAGAACAAGAATTTGCAGATTCTAATTTAACAAATTAACCTATCATTAATATCTTCTAGTCGAAATATATGAGAATAGAATCGTTACCTGTTTTACAGCAAAAAAATGATGAATCTCAAGTACATCCTTTACAAAGCTGGAAATTTGTCGTGACATTGTGTGTTATTATTTGTCATATCATATATGTTACACTATTTATATATATGTGTTTAGATTGTTCTAGAATTATTTATTAAGTGTGAGAGAGATCTTTCTTAAGAAAAGGCAGATAAACATCGGGCAAACCTTCAGTGTCACTTTGCTTATTGATACCACTTATTTGGCTTTTAATGTATATCATTTCAGAGATTCTTCTTTTCATTAATGATTGTTGTGTGTCTAAAATTCTGATGTTATCCCAATCCAATTCATGCATCTCATCTTCAACTGGTGACGCGAAATTTTATCCCATCCAAAATTTCAGGAAAAAAACATCTTTGACTTAATTCACACTCTGTGTGGAATGGTTATAATCTGTGAATGGTTATCCTCTTAAATTCATCTTTTCAATAATAAAAAATAGAATTGAAACTTTTTTAGAAAATAGATCTAATTTAAATAAAAATGGTGAGCATAATAATAATGAAAGCGATTCTAATTCTAATTTAAAGAAACAATTTTTCACAATACATATTTAAGTAAAGTATCGGAAAAGTTAAAAAAACTATCACATATTCAGGGCTTTAATATCACTTACAAACCTATAAACGAAATGAATAGATTTATAAAAACGGGAAAAGATCCTTTGCGTAAAGAGGACCATTGTGAAGTGGTTTATAAAATTAATTGTTTAAATTGTGAGTCTTCTTATGTTGGCCAAACAAAAAGGAAATTAAAAACTCGTATAAAAGAACATAGAGTTGACATAAGAAGATCCACTTCGGAGATGTCAGTGGTTTCGCGTCACCAGTTGAATGAGATGCATGAATTGGATTGGGATAATATCAGAATTTTAGATATAGAACAATCATTACCATAATGAAAAGAAGAATCTCTGAAATGATCTACATTAAAAACCAAATAAGTAGTATCAATAAGCAAAGTGACACTGAAGGTTTGCCCGATGTTTATCTGCCTTTTCTTAAAAAGGATCTCTCTTACACTTAATAAATAATTCTAGAACAATCTAAACTTTTGATACATATATATAAATAGTGTAACATATATGATATGACAAATAATAACACACAATGTCACGACAAATTTCCATCTTTTTAAAGAATGTACTTGAGATTCATCATTTTTTTACTGTAAAAGTAACGATTCTATTCTCATATATTTCGACCAGAAGATATTAATGATAGGTTAATTTGTTAAATTAGAATCTGGAAATTCTTGTTCTACATATTTCATAAGATGATAATTGGCATCGTAACATTTTTGTACGAGGCACCTTCACATGATGAAAGAACACGTTTATACATAATTATATTACACGATAGTTGAATTTAATGTTAGCTATATGTAATTCAGCGTTTTAAGAATATTGTAAATTTACTGAAGATGGCCAGATTGTGGCCGAAACATCTAATGTTTTATTGTAATTGTATAATGTAATAATAATTAAATATCACAAACAATATCTTGTACGGTGATTTTTATGCTCTTCTTTTCATAAGTTTAAAAAAAAAACGTTACCTTCCGATTATTAGGAGTCGAGATAACAATTTTTTTTTTCAAAAAATCACTTTAATTTTTAAAATTAAGAGTTCCGTCTGGCACCAATTTGTCAAGAAAGAATTGAATTTGCTGTTAAAAAATTCTCGAATTTGTTGTTGCCGAAAAAGTTTGTTTAATGCCATTGGAATGTTGAGGAATGCGAGCGAGGCAGTGCGCCTCGGCGGAATGAGGGAAGCCGGCGTGCAGTCGAATGGGGAAGATCGGGCAGCTCGATGATTCGCGCGTATTTCATTTTGTGTGTTAAAATCTGCTATTATAAATTTACATTTTCTCAGCAATAAATTAATGTGGAAATCATCATCACGTGGACTCAGCAATAAATTGACGTGGATTTTTTAAAAATCTGGGGTAACTCGACGAGATATAAACAAATAGCTTAACCAAATATTTCGCAATGTAATTGTAACCATGAAATTTTTAGTTTTTTGTTTTTTGAATTTTTATTTTTTCGATTTATTACTAAAAAATCATGTTTAAGTGCATGTCTGATTAACAAATTTAAGAATCATTAGCTATGTTTCTTTATTTAATTTGCTATAAAAAATGTCCAATTGGACAATTAAATATACGGAATTATCAATACAAAATTGTTTTTGTGAATTTAATTGCAGATGCAAATATGACATTTCTGAACAAATAATTAATAGTTCGTTAAATGTTAGTGTAACTGTTGAATATAGTTGCAAAATATATTTTTCATGTAGCACTAATTTACTTTTATATTTGCGAAAGTTAGTGTTATATTTTTAACAGTAATGCTAACATTTGGCAAATTACTTATTAATTATTTGTTTACATATGTCATATTTGCATCTGCAATTAAATTCACAAAAACAATTTTGTATTGATAATTTCGTACATTTAATTGTCCAATTGGACATTTTTTATAGCATATTAAATAAAGAAACATAGTTAATGACTCTTAGATTTGTTAATCAGACATGCATTCCATACTCAAACGTGATTTTTTAGTAATAAACTGAAAAAATAAGAATCCAAAAATAAAAAATTTTCTAAAAATTTCATGGTTACAAGATTTTTACATGGTTTCGAGATTTTTTTAAATAACAAATTCAATTCTTTCTTGACAAATTGATGCCAGACAAAACTCTTAATTTTAAAAATTAGAGTGATTAAAAAAAAATTGTTATCTCAGTTCCTAATAATCGGAAGGTAATCTTTTTTTTTGTAAATTCATAGAAAAATGTCAGATTTCGAATACTTTACATGGCTATTTAATATGATACATATTAACAAAATTATTTTATTTTTTTTACGGAAAAAGATACCCACTTTTTAAAGTCGTTTTATAATATTGTAGTTTAACTGTAAACAATCATTTTGTTATTAATGATAGTGTAACTCTTGAAGAAAAAAAAATCACCTCTATAGATAAATTGCTGTGTGACTACTCAAAGATGAAGAAATTAAGTTTTCCGAAGACAGGTTTTTAACGAACAAATGGCTTTTTGCAAAAACTAATGAAGATTTCAGGCTTGTTTAGGACTAGATTTATTCGTCATTATGAGGACTACATTTTACGAGAATTTCAAAGCTTTGCTTTTAAATCTTAATGAACAGAGAGCGAGTGAAAAAAATGCCTTTTTCAGTGTTTTTAATTTTTTTTCTAGTGAACTATTAGGCGTACAAATAAGTTTCCGCCGTTTGACAAAAGACGGCGCCACTAGCAAGCTTTGTTTAAAATTGTCTGATGTAAAACATTATATCGTAAGGTTGGACATCTATCAACAATATAACCTTGAAATACTAGCGATTTTGTATCAGCATCATATATTTTTTTTGTGCGAAAATGCTGAGTTTTGAACCGAATAAGCGTCATTTGCGGGAACTTTTGATTTACTTCTTTAATTTGAAGAAATCTGCAGCTGAGGCTCATCGATTGCTTGTAGAAGAATATGGTGAGGCTGCCTTAAGTGAGAGAAGTTGTGAATAGTTTCAAATTCATTTAAGAACGATGAATTTGACGTCGAAGACAAAGAACGTAGCGAAAGTGTACGAAGATGCGGAATTGGAAGCATTTTTGAATGAAGATTCGTGCCAAACGCAAAAAGAACTTGCACTTACATTTTGACTTACATCAATAAAACATTATGTATCGTTCTTTCACAATAAATGCTTAATTTTTGATTAAAAACGGCGGAAACTTATTTGTACACCTAATAGTAAATCAATTTTAATATTCCATGTTTCATTTTGTAGGTATTTCGAATACTTACTATTTTTTTATACCGAATTTTTTTCCATACAATCAATACCTTTCGTTTTATAAGCAAAAAACGTGCTTTTTGCAAATATTCAATTTTTTTTGCATACTTTCTTCACAAGTCTCGAGTCTCAAACATACACATTTCTTTTCTGATGACTTTTCAAGACTTTCGTGAAAAGAAATGCTGGTTTATAATTTTTTTCCGATAAAATTCTACTTCTACTGAACTGTTTTTGCTACTTGAGTTTATGAAGGAGGTAACGCGCATAAAAAAATCGTAAACAATTAACTATCTCATAAACGTTGTATTTTAACATGATTTATACTATTCTAGGTTAATGGGAGGGTACACTATTACTACAATTTATTAAAACTTATATGTTATTTAGAATGTCTCCCATCCCTTATCGATGCCTATGTCTACCGAGCGGCCGAGATTACCGAGAAAGCATTTTCGATCGCATGAAACAAGTGACTAGTGTGAGAAGTAGCTCGCTGTGTCGTTCACTCTCGGCGCGTCGCAGGCGAACACACGAACATGGATTTGTGCTTAAATGTGTGGCTACCGGTTTCGCCAGATCGCCGTTTGATTCTGTGTCGCCACCATCAACGCAGAGTTCTTGGCCGAGTAGTCAGGAGCCTTAAGACTTAAAACACCTAGATCCGGACTAACACACAAGAACTATCTTATAACTTACGTCTTAAAAGCACTTCATATTTATATATTTTTATAGACATATGTCACAAGATAGTTTTATGCGTTACTAAAGATATAAGATTTAAGTCATAAGACACTGTTTGAGATTATAAGTCAGCTTTCTGCTAAAGCTTAGTCGAATCTTATATTTAAGACCAGGTTATACAGTATTAAGATGTCGTGAATCAATTAAAAGGTTATATTAGTATCTTGAGACATTACTTAAGACGATCTTAAAATAAGAACCGATTGTAAATGTCGGCTATAGCTCCAGTAATATTTTTCATAATTTCTAACAAAAATAAAAACGTGTTCTGCATTTTTATTGTGAAAAAATCAAAAATAAAAAAAATGTAACCGTGTTAACTTCACGTTCTAGCATGGTACAGCTTCCTCTAAAGTACCAAATCTCATTGAATATTACATTTGTTGAATGTTCTCGTTAATTTTAAGCTAGATTCGTTATTATACGACATTTCAGGATAAAATTCTAATAATTAATCATTTTTATACAGTTTTGAATATTCGTACTCTACGAAAACGTATCATACTGATAATTTTTGGCATTTTTGACAATAGTTTGTTCCGTTATTTGATTCACTCATCCGTGTTAGATGGTTTGTTCCATTTGAGTTCTGCACTAGTTAATTGTTATCAAAAGTTATTCATTTTTACAAACATTTTTTGAACATTTTTTACTATTATCGCCCGCACGTTATTGAGTGGAAATGTGCTATGCTGATAATTTTTGATATTTTAGCGATAGTTCTGGCTTGTTCCGCTCGAATTCTACGCGAGTAGATCATTGTCAAAAGTGATCCGATTTATAATTATTTATTAAACAATTAATATACAGTACGAATGATCCAGTTGTATGTACTAAGGATTAAATTAAAATCGTGATTTCAAGAGACACGGTAGTGTCTTGCGCCAAGTGATAAACGCGCAGCGGGAGAAACGAGCGCAAGACTGCATCGTGTCTTTTACGCGAATCTGCGAGTTGCGAACGGTCAAGATTATTATATCTCAATAACAGCTAAACCAATCAAGTTCTACGTACACTCAATCGATAGCTTCCACTCGGGTTGTGTAATGAAAGTTTTATTTTTTTTCTACGTATCCTACGAACAAAAATATCGCGACGGAAAGTCCAAAAAGTATAAATTTTAAGATTCAGATATCATGATGCAAGTAGACAATGATAATACATTATCATCCCAGAATTTCGTCTCATTTTTGCCATTAGATGACATTTGACAGACCAAAAGTTTGTTTTTTTTTTTAGCTGAATTTAGCTGAATAATTGACTGCATTAGTTCAGATTAGAGTCCTAAATTTATAAGAGAAGCGCGACTGGTGTTCTGATTAATCATTATAATCACGTGATTAGCAGCCAGTGATGAACTTATTTCTGTGTAAAAATGGCTGCTTAATGAATGATTGGTTTTATAGTCCATCTTGCAAACGACGCCATTTTTACTTCTAGTTTTTTACTTCTTCTACTTTTTAGTACTTTTGTGATACTGACATTGGTCGCGTCTTCTCTGATAAATATAAGACGCTAGTTTAGACTAGTGCAGCTTAGAGTCCTATATTATCAGGGAAGCGCCAATGAGTTTCGCTTGCTGATTGGCTAATAGCGGCCACAAATCAACCGAGAAAATTGGATCTGCTATATACTCAAGTGATTCTACTTTTTCTTTTTAAAAAATAATAATCATTTTGAATTTCTTTTAGCTAATAAAACCATAAAAAATAGTAATATTTTTATTTTTTAATTAAATAAAAATGAAATCAAATGCTAAATTAAAAAAAAATATTAAATTCAAAAAAATTTTTATGGAAAAAACTTGGTGTTGCTAGACCAAGCTAATTTGCCAGCGGCACCAAGTTTTTTTCTATTAAAATTTTTTTTTAATTTAGTGTATTTTTTAAATTTAGTATTTGGATTTCATTTTTATTTAGCGCTTTTTTTTAATCTTTTTGTAAAAAATTATGTGTTTACAAATTACATCACTCTGAATATCAAAACAATTGCAGTATAAATCATCAATAAATAAATTTAATATTTTATTTATAAATTTAGTTTTACATATTGTGTAATATACTTTCACGTTTATCTTTAAGCATTGCAAGCGTCTCATCCACCATGATCATTATTTTTGCGAATTATAACCAGAATTCTATAGATATCATCCTTTGCACGATATATTTTTACCGAGTGTTATCTTGGTTGTAAAAGTTAAAATTAAGTTAAAATTTTATAAATATTTATAAAGCAGAACAATTCTTAAAAATAATTTATTTGCATAGATCTCGATTAACTGTTGGAATTTTGTTTTGAAACGACATATAATAAAGAATCTAGCTTAAAATTAACGGGAACATTTAACAGATGTAATATTCAATGATATTTGGTACTTTAGAGGAAGATGGGCCATGTTGGGACGTATAGTTACACGGTATTGTTTATTTTTTATTTTTTGTATTAAAAATGCAAAAACTTTTATTTTTATCAGGAACTGTGAAAAGTGCTATTGAAGTTATCATTGTTTTCTGAAATTAATAAACGCTAACTTTACACACACACGCACACGCACGCACGCACATCCGCACATCAGAATTTCCTAATTATATAATTATTATTACATTATTAAATTTTATTGTTTATATGTATTTCAAGGCCGGTATTTATAGTTGATTTTTATATTTGGGATGTCGTAAGTACTTAAGATGTTATAATTAGAGGACTGCATTATTTTAAAATCATCTTAAGATGTTACTTATGTATATAAATATATAAATATATATATATATAATATATTTATATATTTATATATTTATATACACACAAATTAAGTATATTGTAAATAAGTACTAAACTACATACTGTTTGACTAAACAAGTTTATCATTATAATTATACATCGTTAATAAATATGTTGAAAATATCAATAATAATCAACTTCAAACAAACAATAAACTAGGTGAAAAGTATTACTGGAACTATTGTTTTGAAAATTAATAAAACCTCATGCTAACTTCACAGACAGAAACTTTTGTTTGTGATATTTGTGTGGGCAGTTAAGGATGCATTGTCTGCTTTGATTCATAAGGATGATAAGATTAACCTTTCTTTTTATATAGCTGAAAATAAACAAGGAATAATCTATTTTTTTAATAAAAAAAAATCGATATTTCTATAGTTTTTAACTTATAAAAATTTTTACATTAGCTTATTAAAATAAGTATACAGTTATTATTATACTTTGTTAGTATTTTAATTTTAAATTTAACAAATTGATTTTTAGAGGTGGGAAACTTGCATTGCTGCTAGTATCAAAGTAAAACTACCGCAGGATCTTTGTGAACATTTTAGTATCTTTAAGGAGATGCTAGATTATCCACGTTTTTGGAATGAGTGGCTTACTGAAAGTCAACGAGAAACATTGTACAATCTTTTGCCTACTTTTCCAAAAGACTCCAATATAGAAGCACAAATGGAAAAATCGCTGCAAATGTTGTTCAATAGAGAAAACGACAGGTAGTAATTATTCAAGATTTTTCACAAAATGAGAATAATAGACTGAGTTCTGAAATTGATTTAATTAGAGCACTTTAAATAAAATGTATTATAGATTTGGTGTAACAGCATTGGACACATTTCACAATCATCTTTCTTCTGGTCACTATCGTCCCGATATTAAAAGAATACGTGGTTTGGTTCGTAAAGCGCAAAAAAAAAGATCATTGTTCGAAGAACGGAAACGGTCATATGAATTAGCAAATCAGTTGCTAAAATCGCGAGAAAGTTTGTTATCAAACGCATATAGGCAAGGTTTCAATCAACCAGTAAACCGCACAATGTCTAAATTTCATTGGCGCAAATCAAAACCAATAATGGGTGAGTGTGTTTGCTTTATATCTAATATTATTTGACTGTTTATGTTGCACACATACTTAGATCATGTGGCAAAAAAAATATATAATGACTGAATAGAATATTATTAATATGAAAATAAATAATAGTTGAAGAAAAGACTCAGTTGCGCTATTTGGACGAGCTAAATGCAGTTCGGACAGAACTTAGAACTAGCACGAGATTGTCTGCTGATACAACATCTGAAAACGAAGAAAATTATCCCCATTATCAAATGACTGGAGCTAAACAGAAGAGGAAACGACGTTTTACTATGAATCTTCAAGGATTATCAGTTAAAGGCCTACAGCTCAATCATGAAGACGATACAATTCGACCTGTATTTTCCACCTTGCAGCGAATGGAATACACTTCTAGTAGAGCATTGTTTGTACGTGAACAAACGGAAGAGACCTACCGAGCTATGTTAATTGCACATAAAAAACGACGTGCCCGTCGTGACGTATGTATAATACTTCATTATTTTGTTACAATTACTTATTTAAGCAATACTAACTGAACTATGTATATGTAGCTTCATCCAGAACTGAACACTCAAGGAATTGCACTTGCCGATCTCACACAAAGATCACAAATTGGTCAGAAGCAGAAACTTACAATTGGCAATTCTATGAAAGTTCCATCTGCTAAGAAGAAGATTAAATTGGAACAAAATTCGTTATGTCCGCCCGCACCAAAATTGACAAATTCCAATTCTGTGAAACATGAAAGTGATAACAGTGATTACTCCCATACAACGGACGATAATAGACAACCTAATATCGTAGACATAGATTACAATAAAATGACAATACCTATTAAATCGGAACCTATTGAGGCATATGAAGCACTTCAAGTAACCAAAAAGAAAATGTAATTATGTTATTAGCTGTACACGCATTAGATAAATATAAAATATTATAGGATTGCTTTTAATGCGTTTCTTGTGTATTTCTCATTTACAGTAGCCCAATAACTCAAAAGGGTATTAAACCAACAGTAGCCAATTTACCAGAGATAAAAAAAGAAGTTGAAGATATAGAATATGACAAAGTTAAAACCGAATTAAGTTTGGGCGTAAGCGAAGATGTGCTGGCTGAAACTGAAGAAGAAGAGGAAGATGAATCGAAAAAAGAGCTTGACTTAGACAGTATTGATATGATGCAATTACCAATCCAACTTGATGATGGAATTGATATACTCGATGATGTCAAGTAAGTTTACTATATTATATATGTATAGGATGTCTCAGAAATAAGATCGGAGCTGCATTGGGGGCGTAGAATGGGTCAAGGGGAACAAAAAAGTCTCATACTATTTTGAGATATTCGCTATAATTTTCAAATTATAAAAGGAAACGTATAAGCCAATGTGCGGTGAAACCGCGTCCCGCGAATTCGTAGAATGGCTCACATTCGACAGCGGCGGCAGCGATGAGAGGAGAAAGGATAGCGCTTCATCACCTGACAGTTTTATATAAGACTGCCTCGCCAGACTTATACGTTTCCTTTTTTAATTCGAAAACTACAGCGAATATTTCAAAATGGTATGAGACTTTTTTGTTCCCCTTGACCCATTCTACGCCGCCAATGCGGCTCCGATCTTATTTCTGAGACATCCTGTATAATAGACAATGATTGTAATAAATTAATAATTAGCTAATGATTCTAATCAAAACAATGATTCTAATCAGTTAATGATTAAAATGTTTAAATTAAATTAATATTATAGGTGCGAAGATGAAAGAGTTATATCAATACCAGAAACGAAAATGATTGTATCATCCAGTGAAGGCATAAATGTGAATAACGGGACGGAATTGATGCAAGAGACGCACACATGCTTTTTCTCTCTGCTGAGAGACGCTTTTACTTCTAAGGGAGAGTATCGAATGAGTGCGACAGAAATGAAGGACGCAATAATGCAGTGGCAAGGCAATCCTATTTCACCTTTAAATGACTGGTAATATCAAATAAGACTTCTTCGCAATGTGCATGATTGTAAGTAGCGTTTTTTAATAAATTCATGTTGCAGGTATTCTTTGGTACCTTCATGGTCTACTTTAGTACCATTAGCTCTCGGATTTCTTGCTGGCGAATTAATGTATTCTCAAGATTTAGATCAGCGACAAGAACAAGATCAGGAACTCGTACCTTATCTAGAAAATAAAGGTCAAGGCATATACGCATGGATTGGTGCTGGGAGAGACTCTGATGCCCGATTACAGGACTTGTGTACAAAATTTCTTATGTATAAGTAAGAATTGTGACAAGCATTAATTTTTTGAATCTTCAATATTATAAGTTATATTATATTTGAATTAAATATGTGCATTTTTTTTATTCAATCAACTTGCTCATTTGCTCTTATATTTGCATATCTCCTTAAATTCTCTTGATTATTTTTTGCAAATCGTGAGTTAAATAGCATTATTAATAGAAAAATATTTAATAATTATACTTTTATAATACTTTTATAATTATAATTTTAGAGATATGTTGACACCACCATATACTCAAACTAATACTGTGACATCTACAAAATCGCAGCATTCTCAACTATCTTCTAATAATAACAATATGAGCAATAACGCAATCGTTACAAGTGGAATTCTGCAAAGTGGTAGAAGCGGAAGTCCCGCACTGGAATCTACCAATATGGATGCTAGTGCCACTGGATCTGACTGGGAACCACCTCGGCCGTTATTTCCTACAGAATGGAAAGTCCGTCCATCTACAATAGAGGAACGTGAGGAATTCCGAAGACAGGAGCGTATGCGTTACACTGCACCTCATAAGGCATTTACTTATCGCATGCACGGTTATGCATCTGTAGTAGGTCCTGTCAAAGGAATTTATCAGCATAATGTTGGTATGTTCAATTCATTTCGTAATACGAGTGCTAAATTCGAATATTTCCAAAAGCTTATTATAAATCATGTTGTGACAAATATTAATACGCACTAACATGTACGAGCATATATAAGCAATTGCAAAACGTATCCTACTGAGATTGTGTACAAAATACAATATAGTACAAAACAATACGTATAGTATAAATGCACAAGTAAATGCTATTAAAACTAAAACATTTTACAATTTGAATTTGAAATAAGACTCAAGACAAAATAATAAATCTAATTAAGTATGAAGAATTCCTATTTTCGACCAAAACAAATCTTAAATGTTTTAATGATTTTACTATGAATTTGTATACATTTCCGATTTTACAAACAGCGCACCGAATTGTTTCTCTAGAATTGGAAACGCATTCATGTACAGAACCAGAATAGTCAATCACATACCGAATTATATAAGCAATTTAATAATTTTTGATGCTAACAAACAGTTTAGTAAGTCTATTTTTACTAGATGCTTGTTAGCATCAGAAATTATTTCGAAAATTATTAAATTGCTTGTATAAGTGATATATTATTTAGTAAATAAAGCATTTAAGATCTGCTTCAACTAAAAATAGGAATTCTCACTCTTCATGCTTAATTAGATTTAAAATATTTTGATTTATATTATACATTATGTTATTGTGAAAAAATTTCTATACTTAATTAGTAATTAATAATAACTCAAATCTATTATAATAAATAAAAAAATTATTTTTTCTTTATTTCTTTAAATAATTATTAATAATAATAGTAAGGCTTATAACAGATTTGTACGCAATAATTATTAACAATCATACAAAAATATAATAATATTTCATAAAATTACAAAAAATAAAAATTACTATATTTTATGTACGTACAATATATGTGCGTGCGTGCGTGCGTGCGTGCGTGCGTGCGTGCGTGCGTGCGTGCGTTTAATTTATTAATGTATACGCACAATAATGCAAATTTGACAAAATTAATAAAACGGTTAAATACAATTTATGTAATTTATAATTACGCAAAAAGTTGGTAGTATTTCTTCATATCTATTATCTTCCGCAACACTGCAATGTTTTTCATCTGGTAATATTATCGCGGTTATATTCTTCCATTATATCAGTCGCAATAAATCCATAATAACGATAAAAGTATTGAACATAATGAGTCATTGAATAAAAATGTACCACCACACATTCTCAACTGCGATTGGTAAACTAGGAGATAATCAATTCAGTCAGAAATTGCTTGTATTGATTATTCAAGCAATTTCTGACTGAATTGATTTCAATTTTTATCTCTGATCGCATTTGCTTCTTGTGAATTAAATTGACTCATTGTTTCAATTACTGATTATATTGCGGAAGATAATAGATATGAAGAAATACTACCACTTTTTTCTATAAATTGTACTGTAAATTGTATAAATTGCATTTAACCGTTTTATTAATTTTGTCAAATTTGCGTTTAATTTCTTTACACACACACACACACACATACACACACACACACACGCACGCACAAACGCGCGCGCGCGCACACGCACGCATTGAGAGGTGACCTAATAATAAGGCCGAAACGTATGTTCTAAGAATTGGAAATATATAAAAATCTGGCTTGTAGCTCTTTGTTATTTATTGTTTAATACTTTCTATTAATTAAGAATATTTTTATATAAAATTGTATAAATCAGTATTTACATTTCTTTTTAATAGAGAAATATTTCATGAACTTTTTTAATCATTACAGAATATTATTACAGAGAAATAAGATTAATTATATTAATTATATTAAGCTTCAGGACAAGCTAAAGCACGAGGACATTCGTTGTTGGTGCCGGATCGTCCAAACTTTGTAACAATTTTAGCATTAGTTAGAGATGCTACTGCTCGACTTCCGAATGGTGAAGGGACTCGAGCTGATATTTGTCAATTACTAAAAGATTCGCAATATATCATAGAACAAGATAATGACGAAAAGGAGGGATATCTCCATTCTGTAGTATCAGGAGCCCTTGATAGGTTACATTACGAGGCAGATCCCTGTGTTAGATATTATCCTCGTCGGAAAGAATGGCTTTATCTTCATCGAGGACGATCTGAATCTGAATTTGGTTTGTTCTTATTTATTATCTCATTAATTTTATACATTATTGTATTTTTACATTATTTATTATTGCAACTCAAAATTTCTGAAACATTCGCAATTCTAATTTGCTTATGTGATTGTGTGAAGATATTTTGTATTTTTTATAGAAATGGTTCATCAACAATTACAAGGTATTGCGAAAAATAAGAAAAGTGTTGGTAATACATCACGAAATAAAGTAGTACAACCAATTCTCAAATCAGCCAATATAAATAAGGAACACTCTTCAAATACTAAGGAAATTATTGTCAAAAAAGAAAGGCGAATAACAACTATACCTACGCAACCTATTATTCCCAAGTGAGAATGTCATATTTATTTGAAAACTAATAATATTTGAAAAAAATAAATGTCTGTATTTAATTTTCATTACTTACAGGAAAGAGCAGCATAAAACCGAAGAGAAAAGTGTGCCTAACAATCCTGTCTGTACTGAACATTCCGTTAATACTATTAATACTAATGTAGAAATACCAGTTAACGCAATAACATCAGCAATTTCTACCGTTGAAACTCCTGTTTCTGTTGCATCGATTGTAACTTCTTCAGCTACTATCACAAATGTAGTAAGCACAGAACGAGATAACATTGCGATAGACACGAAATCACAACTTGCTCCAATAACGATGGTAAAAAAGGCATCTACTATTGGAGGAAAATCAATTGCTGTACTCAAAACAAATGCTGCTCAAAGTCTATTACAATCGAATCAACATAATTATTCACATCACCAAATTCAAGTATCAACATCTGCTGGTCTGCAAACTATTCGTCTGTCTGGACACTCTGTGTTACAATCTGCACAGCAATCTGCTTCAACTAGTAATAATTCTAACGTAGTAAACGGAACTACTACAAATTTAACGACGATATTACCATCTACAAAAGCGCAAAATCAGCAGCAACAGCAATCAACTATAGTAACAAATCAAGCAGGGAAAAGTATTTTACAAGCTACTAATATAAAACAACAACAATCACAACAGCAACAACAACAACATGTACTACCAGGCAAAACTCTTTTGGCATCACAAATTAAATTGGTTAGTTCGAGTCAAATTAAATCATTACTCACGAGCCATGGTCTTCAAGGTCAAACTATATTTATCAAACAATCCTCACCGTCGAATACTCAATCTCAACAGCAACAATTACAGCAACAACAACAGCTGAAGGTATCTTTGCAAACAATTTATGATATTTATTATTTGCTTTTATTTAAATTTTATTCTGATCTCAGCAACAACAACTCCAACAACGAGTCACAGCTAATCAACAGCAACCAATACAACAAACTCCAGGAATGCAACGCATAATTGCACAAATCGGAGGAAAACCAATTGCTGTGCAAATACAACAATCACCTCATCATCAGCAACAGCAACAGCAACAGCAACAACAAAAGATACTTGCAAAAGTTTTAACAAATAATAGTGGGGGACAAATAATCTCTGTTGAAAGTCTATTAGCACAAAAAGGATTGAAATTGGCTACTACTACTACTACTGGTCATACTAATCAACTTAATAGGCAGAGCAAGCAGGTCAATATATATATATATATATATATATATATATATATATATGAGGCATTCTTCATGAAGTGGACCCCCCCTGCCCAGAATAGTTTTGAAAAAAATGAGGTCTGCGACGGCTCAAATTAAAACTTGTGACATACACTTTCAAAAGCCGTTTGGCTTTTTTTTAAATTTAAAATAGCGTATCCAAGATGGCAGCCGATTTCACAATAGTCTTAACAAAATTCAACTAATTTGCCAACCATCTACTCAGCAATGCATTACCGTGGAAAATAATCCAATCTGATGTTATCACGTTTGAGTAGAATAACCACCAGATAAACGTAGATTTGGCCTTGACTCCCTTTTCAAGATGAAATGGGGAAATTTTTGTTTTTTTTTTAACGTAATTTCCTATTTTTATCCTTAGAAATGAGATGAGCGAAAAATTTTACGTTTAAAACTGTAGTTTAGTCATCAATCTTAGCAACTTAGAAGTCAACCTAAGGTTAAATCTTATTTTACGTTCATAATTCGATTGGAAAACGGAGTGCATCTTGTGATTAAAAGCCCCAGTGGCAAAAAACTTTTCATGAATCAATTCTCATATATTTTTGGCTCCTGAAAATAAATATCACCACAAAATTTGACGGTCGGACGTATTTTCTTCGTCATTTTGAAAAATCTACCAAAAATCTCTTTTTTAATGAAAATATTATCTCTGTAAATATTAATTTTTGAAAATAAAGTTTGAAACAAAAAATAAAGCTCTTTATATTCTCTACAAACAAAGTTATATACATAATTTTTATAATACGAACGGTATACGAGTAATTTTACTTTCCCGTATACACAGAATCAGCTGTGCTATATACTCTGCCACAAAGGATTCCGTACGTTTCTTGATTCTCGGTCAAATCTTTTCATATTTTGAGAAATTGTAGTTTCAGGTGTCTTGATTAAAAGTGTCAAATGGGCGCGACCTCCTAAAATTAACACTTTTATATAATAATAATAGAAAGCTTTATTTTTGTTTCAGATTTTATTTTCAAAAATTAATATTTACAGAGATTTTCATTAAAAAAGAGATTTTTGATAGACTTTTCAAAATGACGGAAAAAATATGTCCGACCGTCAAATTTTGTGGTGATATTCATTTTCAAAAGGCAAAAATATGTGAGAATTGATTCATGAAAAGTTTTTTTGCCTTTCATTACAAGATGCATCTCATTTTTCAATCGAATTACGAACGTAAAATAAGATTTAACCTTAGGTTGACTTCTAAATCGCTAAGACCGATGACCAAACTATAATTTCGAACGTAAAATTTGTCGCTCATCTCATTTCTAGAGATAAAAATAGGAATTACGTTAAAAAAATAAAAATTTTCCCATTTGAAAACGGAGTCAAGGTCAAATCTACATTTACCTGGTGATTACTACTCAAATGTGATAACATCATGTGTGCGTGTGCGTGTGCGTGTGTGTACGATTGAGAACGAAACTTTTTGATAATAACAGGATTACTTGTATATTTGTATATACAAGTACTGAAAATATAATATTAATAAAATGATAATATTAAAAATAATCTTGAAAGAATACTACATATAATTAGATTGACATATAATAAAATAAAATTTTTACCATACTTTTAATTTTTAAACAAAATCCCTTATTAATGTACAAAACATATTTGTATATAACAAAAAACAATTATCGAAAATTCCTTTTCATTCTTAAGAACATTAAGTTAAATATGTCATCAAGAAATAGAATTATAATACATTTATTGATTAAGGTGGTTCTTTTGTAAATCGAGTTATCATAGAAATATCTAATTTGTTTATATAATGAAGTTGAAGTACCGAAATTGCCGTGTACAAAATTCTAGATAAGTAGGTTAACAATGAAATAAGAGAGAAAAAAAATGTTAAAAATGTAACTTTTCTATAACTTTGTAACAGATAAGACTCGTAGATATTTCTTTGACTAACACAAATCTTACTATAGACTTTTCTCAAAAACGAGATCATAATAGTTAAAAAATAAATTTTAATGGTTACAAAAAAGTAATAGGTCAACAGCCATTCTGGAAAAATATTTACGTGCATAAACTTGCATATAAATTTAACCTGAAAAAGTAAATATAATCTCATCTTGTTTTTATTCGATGAAGATGCAGCTCTTGATTTATTATCGTATATTCTATATTATTTCATTAAGAGATTATTCTAGTCTAGAATCCGAATTTTTATTTTTGCGAATTTTTTAAAAATATAGTGTAAAGTTTTTTGAGACAGGGTTTTTTCCTATATATTTATACATGTTTGAAGTATGTTTCAGAATTTTTTTATTAAAAAATAATTATACGTATGCGCTGTATAAAACATTAAACAAAGTGATGAAAAAAAAAATAAGTCGTGGCTGGCACGATTTCATCTGAAACAAGAAACCAAAGAGATTCTTAATTAATATGAATTTGGTTATAACAGATACCAAAACGAAAAAATATTGAAAATTTTAAAAATGATCATGTCAAAAATTAAGTTTCGATTTTTGCCATTTTTTTCATCCAAATGATAAAAATTACAAAAAAGTATATTTCGACTTGACCGTGGTAGAGATTATAGTTATATCGGGCATGTGCTGAAGATATGTGCACATGCCCGACTCGATTCAGTTTGGTTTTTCGAGATATTATGGCAGCCTATTTGAAAAACATGGTTTCGAAAAAAATCCGTTTAAAGTTTTTCGTACTGATTACATAGAGACAATTTTACTTACGATCAATCAGCTACTCCGTGGCCATAGAACAAACTTTCCTTTTCCTCGTAAAAATGTTGCGGAAGTCTTTTTTCCTCCCTGCTTTTTTTTCTCTAGCGAAATCAGTACAGCGCCGCTCCGAGCGAGTGACACGAGCTTCGTTCCGGGAGTTTGCGTACATCTTCGCTTGCTGACCAATAACCATTCCCATTGCATTCATAATTTAAAATTGATATATATATGAATTCGATTTTTCTCATCCATTTTTAATATTTTGCATGTAAATAAATAATTTGCGTTCGCTCGTCTCAACGTCCAAAAACTGCACTAAGCCGAGAAAACAAATGTTCCTTTACAAGAAGATCAAATTTGATCGTTAGGTAAACCCTCCCCCCACTTTAGAAGGATCCCACTCCAAATGTACATGTAATATACACGACCTTCTAAGAATAACAATTTTCCGAAATAGAAATGTTGATTAACGATGCTTTATTGTGCGCGTGGCACATGATACGTGCGAGCGTCGAAAATGAGCTGCTCCCTATCAAATGCTATAACTTTGTTAATTTTGCGAGCTAATTCCTTTTGTAGACATATTTTCATATGCCAAATATTTACGAAATATGAAAAAAAAATCGATTTTTTATCCCGTTAGACTAGAATATCTCCTTAAGATATATACATAGTTTTAATATTTTATTCAAATTTTGCAAGTATTTATAATTTTGGGTAAGTCCTGATAGGCACCCCAAATTTTCGGCACTTTATCAAAAAAACCACCTTTAACTCACCTTAGTTAAAATAAGATAGTATGGAAAGATTTTCCTTTTTTTAATAATATTAGGATATGTTCAGAAATGTCACTCAAGCGCCGTCGTATATCGTTTTCTTTGTTCACCGAAGCGGTCATTGAACTGTGATGATCAAAAAATTGAAGTTTTTTTTTAGGGATATGTTTTTTAGTAAATGTAATAAAAGCAATGTATTGAAAGCAATCTTAAATATTTATAAAAGTATAAGTTAGGTGTACAAATAAGTTTCCGCTGTTTTTAATCAAAAATTAAGCATTTATTGTGAAAGATACATAATGTTTTATTGAAAGTATTGTCGCTAGCCACTACTTTTTCCCATATTTCTAGCATATGGATACCGCGTTGGAAGAACGCTTCATCTTTTGAGGCTATCCAATTATCGATCCAATTTTTGATATCTTCATATGATGTGAAGGACAGGCCATGCGCCATCGATCGAAATAGATGGTAATCGGAAGGAGCAATGTCTGGTGAATACGGCGGGTGGGGTAGAACTTCCCAATTGAGTGTTTCCATAGGTTTTGACCGGCGGCGTAACATGTGGTCGAGCATTATCATGCAGGAGAATAATTTTGTCATGCCTGGAGTAGTAATGGTCGCGTTTTTCCTTGAGTGCTCGGCTCAATCTCATCAATCTGATGATCCCACCAAATATACAACATGAGTTTTTTTCCATGAATATTCGGCTTGGCTGTCGATGTTGAAGCATGGCCAGGTGATCCCCATGATTTCCTCTTCTTTGAGTTATCGTAATGGATCCATTTTTCATCACCAGTGACTATACGATGTAAAAAAACCCTTTCGTTTATGCCTGACAAGCAGCATTTCACATATGGAAAATCGGCGTTCAACGTTTCTCGGCTTCAGTTCATATGAAACCCAATTACTTTTGAATCATTCCCAATGATTTCAAACGATGTGAAATTGCTTGTTGAGTCGCTCCTAATGTAAGTGCAAGTTCTTTTTGCGTTTGACGAATCTTCATTCAATAATGCTTCCAATTCCGCGTCTTCGTATACTTTCGGCCTTTCGCTACGTTCTTTGTCTTCGACGTCAAATTCATCGTTCTTAAATTTTTGAAACCATTCACGACAACTTTTCTCTTAAGGCAGCCTCACCATATGCTTCTACAAGCAATCGATGAGCCTCAGCTACAGATTTCTTCAAATTAAAGAAGTAAATCAAAAGTTCCCGCAAATGATTCGGCTCAAAACTCGGCATTTTCGCACAAAAAAAAAATATATGATGCTGATATGAAATCGCTAGTATTTCAAATGTTATTTATTTCACATGAGCATTAAAAAATACATTAATGAAAGTACTTCCCATCACTTGTAAAACGCTACGAATTAATTTGTACATCTAATATATATATATATATATATATATATATATAAACTCTTAATAAATGGTTGGTTTTTAGCACTCTTGTGTTAAATGTTGTCTGTGATGTTATATATTATGTTGAATGTAATGTTATAAAAAACATTTTCCTAATAAAGCATAAGTTTTTAACACAATAGCAATAATAAAATGCATTGTTTAAAATGTAAATGCAATATATCTTCAATTTATAGCCATTTATGCATATTAAGAAAACATCTTCAAATTACTAAATAACTAAATTTTTTAGACAGCCGACATTTGAACTATTTTTTTTTGTAGTTTGGAATGTCAACTTTAAGATATTGAAACATATTTTTCCTTTAAACATTTTTGTCTCAGAATTTTACATTTTTACATATGAATTTTACATATGAAAAAGTGCATTTTTCTCATTTTGTTAACTATATTTATAACAATTTATATACAATTTATTATAAATATACAACTTTATTTACTTTCTAAAGATGTCAAAATATAAAAATCGTTTAATAATTTTTTTATACTTGTAAAAGTGAAAATTAATCCAGAACACAAATGATCCAACGTATGTAGTAAGAGTGTATTAAACTAAAGTGTGTATTAATGTGGCATCTTAAAAAGAGACGTATGTCCATTGCGAGATTGATTTCTCGGTTTAGACACATCTGATACAAAAAATTCAAAAAGATTATTAATTAGTATGAGTGTTTGCCCCTGCCAAAATCAGGTCAAAATATTTACTTTACCATACTTTTCACATAACAAAATAACAAAAAAGAAATAACTGTTTTTTCTAATTTTTCTTCAAAACAGTGTCATTTTTTTTATTTTTTAATGAAAATTATTAATTGTGGTAGGGGCGGTAGCGACACTCATACTAATTAATAATCTTTTTGAAATTTTTGTTCCAAATGTGTCTATACTAGCTTGATCAAAAAGTTTCCGGAATTCATTCAGAAAATTCAAAATACAAGTTTATTCATCAAAAGTGATATTGTCCCCTTCAAAGTACTCTCCAGCGACTGCAACGCCAGCGCTTGATCCAGCTCTCGAAACATTTCTGGAACTCTATTATTGGTATAGCCATCAGAGCCGTCTTCGATTTTTCCATTACCTCCTTTCGGCTGTTAAAACGCGTTCCCCGCAGTGGTTTTTTGACTCGATCGAACAGAAAAAAATCGCAGGGAGCCATATCGAGTGAATTCGATGGCTGTTGGATGGTATTCGTTTTGTTCTTGACCAAAAATTCACGGATAATGATGGCACTGTGCGACGGTGCGTTATCATGGTGCAAAATCCACGAGTTGTTTACCCACAAATCCTTTCTTTTTTGGCGAATTGCTTCATGCAAACGTCTCATAACGCCCAAATAATACTCCTTATTAACTGTCTGACCTTCTGACAAAAATTCGTGATGTACAATACCGTTGTAATCCATGAAAACCGTGAGCATCGCTTTCTTTTTCGACTGAAAACGACGTGGTTTTTTTGGTCTTGGCTCATTTGGAGCTCTCCATTCACTCGCCTGATGTCTGGATTGCGTGTCGTACTCATAAACCCACGTCTCGTCTCCAGTAATGATGCGTTTGATGAATGTTGGGTCGGATTCAGTCTTGGAAATCATGTCTTTGGCGATGTCAACGCGGTCCCTTTTTTGCATGAAATTCAGTTCCTTCGGGACCAACTTTGCAGCAACACGGCGCAAACCCAAATCATTAACTACAATGTCCTGAATGGCTCCATAAGCAATGTTTAAGTCCTCTGCCAGCTCTCTGATAGTTAATTTGCGGTTATT